>JAHBCN010002277.1:0-94668 GCA_019359885.1 Listronotus oregonensis
AATATTAAAATAAATTGATAGGCTCAAATAAAGGCAACAACTAAAATCACTGCATATATCTTTTATTTCGCAGTTTAAAAGTTTCCTTCAAATATTTGTTTAGTTATCTTTGTTCCGCATCCTCCCAAAAATTTTTAAGAAAAAATATTTTAACCTACACAACATTGGCAATTTGAAACCATTAGCTACCTTTAATAAGTTCTAAGATTTTAATAACACTTTTAAGTGTTAATCGTAGTTTAAAAAAAAACATTTCTTTACAAATCTACTTATAAACAATTTACGTTGCTGTTATTTTTTAACACAGGCCCCACATATTTTAAAATCTTTAGGCAAATTAAAAAAAAGAACTGATTCACAATCGTTTTTATTTGTTATTTGCACGTCCAATCTTACTTACCCGTTGTTTGAAAATTATGTAGTATTTTCTTTTAGAAACTAAAAAAATAATAAAACAGCATTGCTTCGATATTTATGAAGATAATAAAACTACCTTTATATAGTCTGTTAAAAAAGCTAATATTAAAATACCTATATATTCAAAAAAATGATTAAAGATAAACCTATACGATAAACCCAATTTGCAATTATTGTAATTTATATTGGTAATAATTTTAAGATTAAATTTAAATTTTATTTAAAAGTACATATAAAAAAATCTTATTTACATAACGTACATAAATATGACTACCGTATAATTTTGGGTAACTATATTTAAAAATTAGTAATTATTATATGCACTACGTCACGTTTAATTAAATGTTTACAAAAATTACAAATAAAGTTATCTCTAAAAAAGAGGCTAATTAACCAAAAAATTGTGTCAATTACTAAACAGCATTTTTCATGTTTTGAAAAAAATATTTAATTTTATAATAATAATAGTTCTTTCAGTAAGTGGAAATCTATAAAAAATATTTATACATTTTTTTGGGTAATTATAATAATAATCTAAGTCATCTATGTTTTGATTGATACTCTCTTGGTTTCTTCAAAAGTAGTTCTATCATATCATATATTTTTTTAAATAGTTTTTTAACTGGAAAATTAAGGTTTGTTTTGTAGTACATTAGACTATACTCAAGGAAGTTTAAAGGTGTATGGAAGCCCAATTATATAGAACAAAATTGTCTAGGCGTGCAGGGCAGCGGGAATAGGGGGATTGGCACCGCGGAGTTTGCGCAATGAATAGTAGGTCAGAGCCGGACTTTCATAATTCTTAGTCACTATCTATAAGTTCTCATCATCAAATGTTAAAATCAAGCATTCACTGTTTTTTTAAAATTTTTTGACATAGAATTAAGTTATTTGAAATATTATTTATAATCTGATATTTAAAATAGATACTACCTCATAAAGGGGATTGGGATTTTTTTTCAAAGTAAAAAAATAAATAAATTTCAAACATTGTATGATAGTTTCATGTACTTATCACCAATTTTTTGATAAAAGAAAGGCAAGATAGTGTAAATGAGTTCAATCTAATCCTAAGATTCTGGTTGTACATTAAAAAGTGAAAATTTTTATAACTGCTTTTTAGGCATATACTTTTCACTAATAACAAACATTCATGAGACAGAATAACAGTGGTTAAAAATGTTTAGTAACCTTTGGTACCTAGGTATCCATTGTAACAGTATCTGTTAAATATTATGTGTCTACAGTATATCGAGCTTAAAAAGTTGATAATGTAAGTTTAAGAAACCAAAAATCTAATATCTTCTTAAACAAATAGAGAAAAAGCAAAAAGGAACTTTAACATAAAATTGTAATTTCTTTCATTCAATTAGAGGGACCTGTATATATTAAAATTTGCCTGGTATGCAAAGTAATTAATAATTTTGATCCTTTAAAAGAATGTACTGAATTATTAAATGAAATAAAAGTACCTAATGTAAACCTTATTTCTTTTTAATAATCCACAGAAACACACAAACATTGTGGAAATCATCTAAAAGATAGTTAAGATTGCCTTTCTTTTCTCACTGCTATTTCCTATGAAATTTTTATTTTCTATTATTCATAATTGATATATTATTATTTATTCGAACGTTACGTCTCATAAGAAGCACCTAATTTAAATATAAGAAATACTTACCTAAAGAAAAAAATGCCGGGTATGTTACCCTTGGATTTGCAAGACAAAACCATACAACCTCTAGTCATTTTGTTACGATATTATAAGTAACAAACAATAAACACAAAAATATAGTCACAATTTAAAAAACAGTAATCACTAAAATAAGAAGGTTTTTATCAATCCAAAAACTTTTGCAACCACAAAATATAATCACACAAAGCAAAACAATCGAAACTAATACGGCGCAAAGGGCACAAACCACAACAAAAATGACGAATGATGAGACGACGACGTGTATGGTACAGCGCGGATATAGTTTCATAGGCGCCGCGCGCGCCCTTGCACCAAAAACGGTACCCCGGCTCTTATAAAACTATAATGTGTTGCCCAACTACACACTGATTTATCAGTGTGTAAGTAGGCAACACATTAAATTATTTCGTGGAATTTTGTTATTGCGCAGAACGAGGCCAACTCTGACAGTTATTTTCATACTGGGCTGGACATTTTTTAATCGAATGGGCCATAGCATTGGACTTCCATACACCTTTAAACTTCCTTGACTATACTACATAAAGCCATGCATTAATAATTAATTGAATTTTAGTTGGATTAAAAACTTAGTGTATAAAACATCTAATCGCTTAGAACTTATTTAAACTGCTAAAACAAGTCATCATAATATAGCAATTACCATTATTGGGATTAGATCGTAGAAAACTGTTTTATGTGTGCGTGTCAAACTGATTTTATGTAAATTACAAAATTTAAACTAATAGTACAAATAATAAAATTATACATTGTAAATAGTCCTTAAGGAAAAGAGAGAAAAAAAAAGTAAGTTATTTACGTTTGCTTATTTTGTTTCTTTTCTTAGTATTTTGGTTTAGCATTATGGTTGGTTAATTGGAGCAAACCAAAAAAAAAATTAAATTAAATAAAAGGAAAAGAATGATCTATGCTGCCTAGCCAAATTTATAGTAAGCACACCTTTTTTAGATATACACTTAAAATAATATTAAATTTATTACTTATATATGCAAAAATATTAACAAAAATATGACTTACTAAAATACTCTGGTTATAAATATATTAATTTCATATTTTGTTATCTAAATATTAATTAAAATAAGATGTATCCTTTTTACCTAAGGATACACATTTATCACAACAAATATATGTGTGTGTCTTCTAAGTCAAAAGATCGGATTTATATAGAATCCAAAAATAAAGTATTTTCACACAATATATAATTTCAATTTTACTTTATTTTCTCAAATACTCTATAATTAAAAATATGTCCTATATGCGGGTTTCCTATATTTAATTAAAATATTTTATCCCTTAAATGTTGTCACTCCTTATCCATATATGTGTTTTTATAAAATAAAGTGACTTAAAAATATGTTAAAAAACAGTTTCCATACAATAATTTCATTAGCTACTATGGCTGTGCGTTAGGCTGTCCCATCCGTGTATGGGACAGCCTAACGCACAATTTTTTTGAGCTACGGCTACGGAAGCGCTATCAAAAGTTGCGTTTTGATACAGAGATTACGATTATCATTAAATTTAATTTAATATTTGTCATCTTGAGGCCTCTACCGGGCCTTGAAGTTTTTAAAATTGGCCATTTTTAAGGGTTCCTAACATTAACTCTAAATAAATCATACAAAATTTTGAGCTACAGCTACGCAAGAGCTATCAAAAGTTGCGTTTTGATACAGAGATTACGATTATCATTAAATTTAATTAAATATTTGTCATCTTAAGGCCTCTATCGGTACTTGAAGTTTCTAAAATTTGCAATTTTAGGGGTTTCTAACATTAACTCTAAATAAATCATACAAAATTTTGAGCTACGGCTACGCAAGAAGTATCAAAAGTTGCGTTTTGCTACAGAGATTACGATTATCATTAAATTTAATTAAATATTTGTCATCTTGAGGCCTCTACCGGTCCTTAAAAATGGGAATTTAAGTGACTTTTAGAAAAATAAGAATGCCGGTAGAGCCCTTAAGATATTCTTTTATCTTTTTTTATTATTTTTATGGTAACCTACAACTTATAACGCAACTTTTGAGGGGACTTGTGTAACAAAATTTAAAAATAATATATTACGGGACATCACACTGTGCGTCTTTAGAAAAAAAGGGTTAATAAAAAAAATATGCTAAAAACAGTTTAATGAAAAATTATTTTAATAACAAGTTCACATTAATTACATATTTTTCTTACAATTATCTTCTGGACTGGCACCATAGTTAAAAAATACATAATATTTTTTTGTAGATTTTCCTGTCACATTACAGTAGCTCCATCCTGCTAAGTAATCAACAGAAAGTGATCACAAATACAAGATATGAAAAATGTTTTTTTGCTAATTTAGCTGTTGTAATGTTAATAGTCCGGTCAAATTAGACCAAAAAATAAAAGTGAAGGTATATAAATTTACATCAAGCTGAAAGTAAGTAAAATTGTTAAAAACATAATTTAAAATAACATTTTATAATTCCCCATCGTTCCGGTGCGTGGAAAAAATTGACTCGAGGTCAGAGGTCAAAAAATGGGTTTTTCGCGATTTTCCCTAAAACGGCAACAAAATTACGTTGGGAAAAAATTAAAGATAATAAATTATTTATAAAAAAGATATTTATAATTTTATTTCCTAGTTGGCCTATTCTACAGGTCTGTTGTAATTCTGTTGAATTGGAAACTATTGCATTATAACAGATACTCGCAAGGGTTGAAATTGATAAAAGCGATGGAAATTAAAAAACAGCAGAAAAAATATTTGTTCGATTTATAATATTCAATTACTTCTTCTTGTTGTTCTTGTTCTTGATCTTCTTCTTCTTGATTTCGTTCTTCTTCTTCATCATGGGTGTAAGTAAATTGCATCAATAGCGATGTATCGCATGTCTGTTTAGTTTTAGTTTAGTCAGTATTAAACGAATCCTCTGCTGTTGGTCATTCAACATTAGAACACGACCGACCTTGACAATTCGTGCATGCCAGAAAAAAAACAGTCCCACTCTTTCGCAACCACATTTAGCACTGCATCCCTTTTTACAGTTGCAAAAAATTGTGTTTAGCAGTTTTTCCGGCGCAGCGCAGGTGAGAGTAAAGTCTGAATTGGTTCTAATATATTATCGACCAACTTTCAAGCCCAATCTTTTGGATCTACCTGACAACTAAGCCACACTTGAACTTGGTAATATACCTGAAAAACATGTTGATAAGCAGCAACTGAAGTTGGAGGAAGACAAGCTTTGAAGCAATTGAAGAGAGAAACAGATGTTGTTTCAAGGTTACACTAGTGTATAAATTAAGGGACTGTCACGTAATCTATAAAAGCAGAGACATTTCGTGGAGAAAAACGGTTGATCTCCGGCTCTCATACCGTTGAGAACACTCACTATATACCGGGAAGTCGCCGCCTGGATAGGCTGGCCCCCAGGTTTAAATTTACGGATGTAAATTTGTCAAGTTAGGGAAGTCTAACTTTATTTTTGTTTTATTTTTGTTTCGTAACTTATGTTTGTTTATTAAGTCTGCTGCTTTTATTGATTGCGTTTTGGTTATCGAGGTGAAGAGGCGAAGTGGATTTGGGCCGATTAAAATTACACCTGGAGTTTTATTTCTTTTGATTCTTTTTCAAGAATCGGCAGCAGCACTCCCGCAGGGTTTCTTTGTCAAGAAACGCCCGGGAAAGAAGGAATCGTAAACATTATTCCAGAGAGGAATAGCCGCCTTGTTTCCACAGGCTGGCCCTGGAATAGTTGTTTTAATTTAGGGACTCCAGAGAGGAATAGCCGCCTTGTTTCTACAGGCAGGCCCTGGAGTAGTTTTATTTTATTTTATTACAGGAAAGCCGGCCGCCTGGTATGCCAGGCAAGCCTAAGGTGGTATTTTATTTTCAGGGGAAAACAACGGAAGCTGCCCCATTGCACTCCGGTGGCTGGCGCCGTTGTTCCCAGTTCTAGAAGAACCGGGATAACAGGAAGAATTCGCGATTTTTGTTTATCATTTTATTCAGGGATACCAAGGACTACAGGGGTCCACGTTGGTTTTAATTGAAGGGGAATAGATAAGGGAATTAGTTAGAGAAAACCCAGGAGCGGTACCCAGCGATAATAGGGAAAAACCGGGAATCCAGGAAGAAAGTCCGGAAATTAGACTTCTTTAATTTTTATTGGACTTATACCCCAGAGCACCAGGCCTAGAATTGCTTTTAAAGGATAGAGGGAGTACCTAGGAACCCCTGTAAAAATCCCGAGGGTGGTACTAAGCGGTATAACCGGGATAAAACGGGATAACGGAGGAGGACGCCGGCAGAGAATTTTTCAATTCTCACCTTGCACCTATAAGTGGATATTACTCAGGGATACCCCAGGGTACCAGCACCCAATTTGGTTCCAATAGTTAGGGAAGGGTTCCAGGAACCACCCTGTAAAATTGCAAGGATGGTACTCGCCGGTAGAACTACGAAATCCAGGAAAGTGAAGAAAACGAGACAGACCCCAACAAAGACTACACGTAAGGGACCTAAGAAAGGTACCACAGGATCAGATCCGGGTTCCACTGCTCTTCCCGATAATGTCGGTACGGGCTTAGACAGTGCGAACGGAACAAAGCTTCATCGGGTGGGAACTAAAGGAGCCCTGCTTTCATCCCGAGAGCTAGCCGGAGGAAATGCAAGGATTCGTAGGCTCAGTAGTGGCAATACACCGTATGGGTTCAGCGGAGAAGATCCGTTGATTACCCTACTCGCCCATAAGGCTAGAGAGCCTCCAAACACGAATAAAGCCAGTTTATCTTATCACTATGGAGATTTACCACAGAATAGGAATGGTATGGTACCATTCCCCACTCATTCATCCCCACGAGTATTACCCGATTGAGACAGGACTGGGTTTTATTTTACCTGATATTCTCTTAGTTATACTTATGTATATTTTATATTTTTAATGTAAGTTACCATCACCGATATAAAAATATTTTTACTTGTGTTACAGCTACAGAGATGTATATACGTGACATACTTATGCATACAATGACAATTACAACTTTTTGAATCGTTATATCTCAGGAACTGTGGCTTTTAGGGAAAAAAAATATTGATACCTTTTTTATGAATAATTTTATGATCTACAATTTTTGTAAAAAGTAATTTTACGATAAAACCTACCGTTTTGAAGAAAATTGTAAAAAACCCATTTTTTTAACTTTGACCTCAAGTCAATTTTTTTTCACCTATCGGAACGATGGGGAATTTTAAAATGTTATTTTTAATTATGTTTTGAACAATTTTACTCACTTTCAGCTTTATGTTAATTTATGTACCTTTGAATGTCTAGATTGACCGGCGTATAGCTTTGGGGATTTTGTTAACATGTTAATAAAAGTGCCCTGATGGTCTTTGTTTTACTTGTAACTTAATTGGTAAATTTGGTAAATATTTCAGTAAAAGTAACGTGGTCCACATAATAATATCTAATTTTTAAAAACTGTGACCTGAAATTATACAGTCGTCTTACGTACTTTATGTAAACAAGTTTTTTTTGTAAATGTACGTTATTAAACAAAATTTAAATTTAATCTGAAAATGATTGGCAATATTGGATTGGACATTGGATTTATCTTTTAACCTGTAATCATTTAATTAAATATGTATTATCAAAATTATGATAATATGTTTTTTAGCAACCTATACAAAGGTAATTTTATTACATTTATAAATATCGGCTAACGTATATTTTTTTTGTTGCGAAAATAAAAATTAGGCTACTGTACGGTAAATGTACCATATTACGGTTAGTCCGCTCAAATTGGACCAAAAAATAAGAGTAAAGGTATATAAATTTACATCAAGCTAAAAGTAAGTAAAAAATGGAAGGATAGCTTCTTCTAAGTAAGAAAGTAGAAAAGGAGGGAGTAATCTGGGCCATTCAACAAGCTTGGAATGGTGATGCTAGGGCGGAAAATCAGGGTGTTGCAAGCCAACCTGCAGCATAGCAAGGCGGCAACAGCAGTCCTTGCTAACGCTATGAGGAACTTCGACGTGGCCCTCGTACAAGAAGTCTGGGTCTACGGAGGAAAGGTAAGAGGTTTAGGGGACGTGGGTGGAGAACTTATATACAGTAGAACATCCGACGTCCCCAGAACATGCATAATAGTCAAAATACATCAAGATACTACCACTAACTGATTTCTGTTTCAGAGACCTGGTAGCTGTTCAAATTAGGTCACAAGATAGGGTCATGCCGAAGGAATTAATCTTCGGATCGGCATATCTGCCCTATGACGACCCTGACCTACCACCAACCAAGGAGATAGAAGACCTGGTGAGAAACTGCAGAGGAAATGGATCGCAACTCATCCTAGGATGCGATGCAAATGCACACCACATCTCCTGGGAAAGTACAGACACAAACCTAAGAGGTGAGTCTTTATTACAATTTATTATGGCAAACAATCTGGACATATTTAATGTAGGCAATAAACCAACTTAAATAGTAGACGAAAAGAGGTACTAGATATAACACTTTTATTCTGTAGACTGTTATTACAAGATGAATGAAAGACATTATTTTACGTCGTAGCCCTTAATTTATAAGAATAATCATGACTTTGCTAAATCTGTGTGTGTGTCCCTAATTCCGTGCTTAAATTTGGCTCCTGACTTAATTCCGGAAATCTATCTAAAAGAAAAAAAATGTAAGAAACTCTTAAACTATACTAAAACAAATTAAAATAATTTTACTTATTAAAATAAAAACAGCAATTTGACACCATTTTATACACTTATTAACTCCATTCAAGTCAATAAAGAACGAACTTCCGTACGATTTTGCTTTTTGTGATTGTTTCACCATTAAAAAGCTACATTATTTAAACGTCGGCTATATTTTATTTGAACCTTTTTAGCTCTAATTAATAAAATAGCACGACTTCTGGTATATTTTTGTTCTACTAATATATTTTTGTAAGGTTTTTAAACAAGACAAACTATAAATCAAATATCTCGGATCGTCTGAAAAATTCTTAAAAGATACAGCCCCGTAACAGATATAAAAAAATAATTTTTTATTATTGCCAGAGAAAATATAGAAACCAATGTTTGCCTTATTGCTACTATACTAGGGGTATACCAGAATAAGGGACATGAAAAGTCGTGTACTATATTACGGAAGTCAAATATATATATATATATATATATATATATATATATATATATATATATATATATATATATATATATATATATATATATATATATATATATATATATATATATATATATACATATATATATGTATATATATATATATATATATATATATATATATATATATATATATATATATATATATATATATATATATATATATATATATATAAATATAAATTTTTTATAACTTTAAAAATAATGGAACTGCAATGTGGTTGCGACTTAAACATTTCACTCTTCGAAACGGCATTTAGAACTATCATATATGTTTAAAAATCGTGTGGTTGTTGTATTTGAACTGTTGTTGATGCGATATTGTATAAAATGACCATTTTACCAACTATTTTTATATTTTGCGACAAAATCACAATACCACTGCATAATGTAATAGGACGGCATAGTGTACTTTTACCTTAAATAAGACTGGACGTACAGGTATTTATTTTTTTAATACTAACGTGTAAAAATGTAATAATAAACCGCTCTTAACATTGCAACGAAATTTATTTAGTATTCTTGTCAATTTCTTTATTATGTTCCTGGAGAACAAAACATTTATTCTGTTGTTACACTTACTATACTTGATTCACTGTAAAGTTTTGTTGTTTTGACGTGTCTTATGACAAGCCGAGTTAGCCAACTCCTAAATACTCGACCTCGTAAATTAAAACAAAACGAGCACACATCTGATATTCACATTATTTAACCTCAAATACTCGCATCTTCCTCTAATCCTTTGACCGTTTCATATATCGTTCCTTTACTGGGTGAATAGTTACGTCGATTAGCTTAGGTGTTGTGGCAAACAGGTCCGTATTTTTATAATTCATTATTTTTAAGTGTTCGGGTCGTTCGCACGTGTCGACATTGAATTCTAAAATATATTATTTTTAATGCTTTTAGGGATAGTTTTTGAGGTATTGTAAAAGTAGTGTGTGTTTGGACTTTGTTTTATATTATTTTTGGACTTTCTAGTTTTGTAAAAAGTTTATTTATTAAAAAGTAAGTAATAGTGTAGGTATAAATAACTATAATTTTATTTGCTTTTATTTTTAATTTTTTTAGATTAATTAATGATTATGGATCACGATTACTGTATTCCCAGTACATCCAAAAGAAGCAGGGAAAGAGATTTGGTAACATAAATAAATTATATATGTATTTTAAATATTTAACCAAACTACTTTAGCAGGGATAAAAACCAAGGTCGACCAAGGTTTTTGGTTGATTGGTTGATATTAAAACAAAATTAACCACTTTGGCCAATATAGGTATTTTAAAAACTCCTTATTTTTGACCGTAACAATTTTTTTTTTAAGACACGTACAATGTAGCCATAATTTTTTGCAGAACTGTCTCTCTTCTCAAATACAGGGGAATAAAGTAGCTTAAGAGATGGTGGGAAATGTTTACAAATACTTTGTAGAAGAACATCGCGTATTGAGCCCTCTTCAGGTATGTTTATAATAATTTATTAGTTGATCCTTTATATACAGGGTGGTCAACAGAGTTTACAACAAAACTTTTTTATTTCTCATTTCTCAGAAAATTTTATACTTGATAAAAGTTTCTGCATAAAGCAAAACCGGGTATAATGTTAATTACGTTTTAGTCTCGCCTACAGGGTGTTCAAAAAATACAAAAAATTACTTTGGAAAAACTAAAATATTAGGATGTTTAGGCCGGGTTTATCCAATTTATTGTTTATTCTTAATTATTTATTCTTTATTCATAATTTTAAGGCCGTGATTGGTTACTTCAAAATTTAGAGCAATTTAATTGGATTTAAGCTTTGAATTAGAAATAAAGAAATATTGATTAAAAAAAAACTCTGATCTTTATCAACATTGTTTTTAGGAAACAGCTAAAGCTTTTGGAGTTTCAGTTCCTTCAGTAAGGAAATATAGGAATGGCCCCACCGAAAATTCTTTATCAGTGTCGAAGCAAAACACGGGAGATTACCATGGAGATATGAATGCGGAAAACTTTGAAAAATGGTTGAAAAACTCTCTTCTTCCCAGTTGGATGAACCGTCAATTATTCTTTGATAACGCTGTTAAAGCCCAAAGTGAAAATCCCCCAAATTTGGGAGAAAAGGAGAAATTCGAATTGGCTGGAAGCAAAGAACTTTTTTTCCCCCTTGGGATACTTTGGAAGACTGTGGAAGAAAATGAGATACCAAAACCTATAAATCGTATGTGGTTGATAATTTAATAAAGAAGCTGGACATGAAGTTTTCGTCTCCCCATACCTTTGTCGTTCAATGCTATTGAAATGGTATGGAGCGGGCTAAACCGTTTATGATTCTCGTATTAATGAAATAAAAGATGTTTTGGAGTGTTGGAAAATATCTTTGGAGCTTTTTTTCCCTCAGAGCACTGGTCCAACTATGTTCACATACAGATAAAATTAAAAAAGAGGCGGGGAAAAAAAGAAAAATATATAATGTCAGTTAAAGAACCCATCATCATTATGTTTCTGACACGATCACAGCATGTCATCAGAAGATAATTTATAAAATTAACCATGCAATAAAGGTTTTTTTACTCATACGCTTGCAGGAAAATGATAAAAAAAAGTGACTACGCGAGGGGTTTTATTTACTTATTCATTTGCAGAAAAAACTACTAAAAAAAATTAACTACAAAAATAGATGTTTTTCCTCACTACACTATTTTTAAAAAAAAAGGTATTTACATCTTGTCACGCCCCCGAATTTGTTTAAAATTTAAAGTACTAATTTTTTTTTAAAGGGGGGTATTTTTTTTAAACTAGTAGACATTCTTGCCAATATGGTGACGGTATCATAAAATTTTGTAAGTGGTATTTTTTTAAAACAGTAACAATATATTTTATTAATAAAAAATAACTACTAATTTCTCCTTATTTATGTTTAATTACAGAACGCAAAAAGTACTAAAAGATAACCTTTAGTTTCTAGAAATATATAATTTTTACATTACATTAGGTAACTTCTTAAAAGTTTATATGCTTAAAAGGATTTCGCATCCAAATAAAAGCTAAAACCAAGGTCGTGCTATCTTAAGTAAATTAATAATGAGTACTGGTAACTTGTAAAATATAATAACGCCTAAAAATTAAACAAATCTTAATTCATTAAACATTTTTACAAGAACATGCTAGGATCTAAAGGCTAAGTATGTATTTACCTGCTTATATATTTATATAGTTTATAGCGCTTCATAATAAATAGTTGAATCATAAATAAAAAATGTTTTTATATATCCTTTTTTAACACGTTTGGGTATATTATATTTTTTTACTAAATACAATACCAATAATATGTTGTCATGTTATCATGTGTTGAGTATCGTCTCGTGAGTTTAAAACTCTTTTAGCTTTAAAATTTTAATAAAATTAAAAACCCGTTTTTTTTTGTATTTATAATGCTAACAGTAAATATGTTTCAATTTTGTTCTTAAATTTTTAAAATCATTTTATGAAAAAAATATTCGCCAAAGTACGTCCCTGGCCCAATCTTGAGTTGGCTATAATAAAAGTAACTAGAAAATGACATGTCTTGTCGGCCATGACTAAAACTTTAGATTGTCCAGACTATACTTAGAGCGGAACGAAGAATCTATGTAGGATAGCCTAAATTTAAATCGTCAGATAAAAAACTTTAATAATAATAACGTCTTACTAAAATTATCTTTCATAGGTCTCAAAGAGCTCAATTATTGAAACTGATACACGTATTACCTTTAACAACACAGTAAATTTATTATTTAGGTTGGCGCATATCTGAATGATCAAATAAAAATACTAAAAATTATATTTGGTTGCTCAAAATCATGCTTTAATATATTCACGGAAAAAATATTTTGGTCATTATTAAAAGTGATACATATACAGGTTGTCCGGAAATGACGATGAAAAATTGTAAGGCATGATTCTACATAAAAAAAATATGAAAAAAAGTTCATATTAACATAGGTCCGGAAAGCTTCAGAGAAGCTATCCTTCCTTGAAGATAATGTCATAAATGTGGTTTTTATTCAATTTATTAGGATCTACTTACAATACAGAAATTAACTTATACCTATAAGTTAAAGTGATTAAAGGTCACTTTTTGATAATATCAGGTAACCCTATTGCAACCAGTGGCGTGGGAACAAAGGGGTGGTTAGTTGTTTATATCATATTTTTGCTAGTGTATTTTCGCCATCTTTTAAATAAATTATGTTTCTTTAAACATTTTTACGTAAAAAAGGTTCCCCTGGTATAAAGTCGTATAGTCGACGGCTTTCGAGATAAACGGATTAAAAGGACGACTGCAGTGCGTAAATACAGTAAACAGGCTATGTAATAAAAATAAGAAGATGCTTAAATAATATTTTAAAATGTAGTTATTCTTTTACACCCATTGCCAAAAAGAAAAACGAATTTACAGGTACCTACTACATCTTTTTATTTTTAATACATGGCCTGTTTACTGTATTTACGCACTGCAGTCGTCCTTTTAAGTACCTTTATCTCGAGAACCGTCGACTATACGACTTTATACCAAGGAAATCTTTTTTATGTAAAAATGCTCAAAGAAACAAAATTTATTTAAAATATAGCAAAAATACACTCGGCGAAAAAAAATATGACGCCAAATATAATAAAAAAATAAGCACCCCTTTGTTCACACGCCACTGGTTGCAATATGGGTCACCTGATATTTTTAAAAAGTGACCTCCAATCACTCTAACTTATATGTAAAAGTTAGTTCTTGTATTGTAAGTAGATCCTAATAAATTAAATAAAACCACTTGTATGACACCATCTTCAAGAGCCAGTAGCTCCCTCTGCGGAAGCATTTCCGGACCTATGTTAATATGATTTTTTTTTATATCTTTTTATGTAGAATCATACCTTAAAATTTTTCATCGTCATTTCCGGACACCCTGTATATTTATTTTTTGTAGAAAAGAAAAACTTGTTTAGAATGGCTCCAATTTACAAAAGTGTAAAAGAGCCACACTGTAAGAAAAGATCTAAAAATATTATTTATATATTATTAAAAGTGGGCTTTGTACTGGCACCTACTTTATTTTTACTTTACACTAATGATCTTTATTTTACGATTTACCCAATTTATAGTTTTGGTGACGATAGTACACTTTAATTTACTATTCAGTTTCTTAAGCTAGTGTCTAAGTCTGATTTGGGTAGCAAGATCGTTGTAATGTAGATCATTTTGGTTTGGATTCACCACAAATATTGTTCAGTTCAATGCCTTAAAAACACACGTTTGTTAGTTGCAGAGAAAAAGTCTACCCATACTATTTCTTTACTTATGAGAGGCCGAGTTTTCCAAAATAATGAAAATAAAAATAATAAACAAGTTACCAAGATATAAAATTTGAAAAAAAATCTTATATGGGCCTGCTTATTTTGTATATTATTTAGAATGCCATTTCCAAATGTGTTTTCATATATAATATCAGAAGAGAAAAATATTGTCGGCAAAATATTGGAAAGGTATGAATGAAAGTTTTTTGCTTGACAATTTCATGAGCGAAATTACCGAAAAGCAACAAACTTGAATAAAACCTTGAGAACAATTTTGAGTACATAATTTTTTTTCGAGTAGTATACGTCATGACTATTTCACGTAAGGAGATTTTGAAAATAAACAGAACACAGAATTATTTTATTAAAAAAAATTGCCGTCAAAACAAGTAAACTAAAAACTACCTAATTATTTATATAAAATGTGCAGTTATAATAATTATTAGTTTGAGCGCTGTTTTTTTCAACCACAGCAGATTAAGTGTATACCTGGACCTGAGTACTCGTAGAGACCGAAGCTTCATTTTCCTTATTTTGTCACAAATTGTTAATTAAATTTAGGTGGTGCTCTGGATTCAGCTGAAGATATGGTTTTAAAGGGTTGGTACTAGAATGTCCTGTGAGCTTAATTGCTTCTTGATCATCAACTCCATTTTTTGTTAAAGTAGAGATTGCAGAAGATCGATGGGAATGATTACTACTATTTGTCAAACTTTTAGAGCCTCCTGGGGAAGTTTTCGAAAATATGGCATTATATTCAACCCTTCCAGAGAAGTTGCCTAAAAAAATTAATCTTTAAGCAAACAAAATAAATATAACAATTATTTAGTTACCTACCCTTGAGGTCCAGTTCTTTTTGAAGATACTGAATTTTACAATTAACGGCTTCGTTGCCACGCCAGGCAAGTTAAAAGAAACAAATGTGGAAAAATATTTTTTGTAATCCGTCTGGATTGTCCTCGTCGTAACATTTGACCATTTCCAAAAGATCTGTAGTGGTAAATGCTTTTGAACTCTTCCCTTTTTTTCAGGCCTTGCCTAAAGTTGCCGACGCTTTGCATCTCGTGCCAATCGAGCTGATTTAAATATTATGTCCTGAAATGGATCCACTTTTTTGCCAAATTCTTTGAAATATTTTTCTTGCACCATCTGTGCCACTGTATTTTACAAGGATTTTATACTAGACTCTTTGGAGTCCTCTCCATTTCTTTTCTTCATGTTATACCCATAATATTTTAAAATTTCGTTAGCATTTTTTTCCAAATTGTAATGTCTCTCCTTAAGAAATTGGAAAAATTGTTCCCAAGCCGATTTTTTCGATTTCGCCGTATTATAAGGGATCGTGTTATGAAATGCTTTTTCGATTTCAGTAAGGCCCAGTTGTATAGGTTAGGATAACCCTGAAATTGCGAGTTAATCTTCAGATTTCAAAAAAGCGAGTTGTGTAACATAGGATTACCTTCGAATTGTGGGTTAACCTAGGGTAATCCATAACTCGTGGATGGAGTAGGGATTAACTCACAATCCTCAGGTTAATACATAAAAATGGAAGCATTCGATATAATTGAGAATATACTATTCGACGAGGACGACGATTTAGATATTATAAATATCATTGAAAATCCAAGAAGACGTCGAACTTTTCGTAATCGTATCGATAACATGGAAATTTGGGTGGACCAGGAGTTTATAAATAGATTTAGAATTTCAAAAGCCTCTGTGGAAGTACTTCTTCAACAAATTGGCGTACATCTTCAAAGAAATACCAACCAGTAAGTTCCTACTTTTCCAAAAGAAAATTAAAAACATTTAAATTTTTTTTTTTTATTCTAGGAATCATGCTTTAAGTCCTTTAACACAAATTTTAATTGTGTTGGATTTTATGCCACTGGAAGCATGCTTAAAGTAGCAGCTGACTTTGGTGGTGTTATACTGGGAAATGCATCAAGAGTTGTACGCGACGTATCAAAGAGATTGCTAGATTGTCAGCTACATATATTAGATGCCTGTGACTAGAGAAGAGCTTGAAGAAACTAAAATTTATTTTCAAAATATAGCCAATTTTCCTAATGTTATTGGTGCTATAGATTGCACACATGTTAGAATACAATCACCAGGTAAAAAAAAAAATATTGTAAAAATTTATTCATAAAATTAAAATTAACGATAAATAAGTATTATTAAATATTTTTTTCAGGGGCAAAATGCTACATTTTCGAAATAGAAAAGGCACTTTCCAATAACGTAGACTGTCTCTGATGCAAATCTGTATATAAGAAACATAGTTGTCGTTGGCCAGGATCCACTAATGATAGATTAATTTATAATAACAGCAGCTTAAAAGCTGAGCTAAATGATGGAGTGTATGGCAATAGTTTTGTTTTAGGCGACTCGGGCTATACTCTTGACAATCACATAATGATTCCAGTGGCCAATCCAATTACACATGGTGAAAACTTGTATAATGAGTCCAAATTAGAACCCGTAATGTTGTGAGCGACAGTATGGTGTGTGGAAGCGACGATTTCAAGTTTTGAGGCTAGAAATGAGGGTCTTACTGGATACAGTTCTAGCTATTATTGTAGCTACAGGAGTGTTGCATAACATAGCACTTGACAGAAATGATCCAGAGCCACAAGAAGTAGTCAATGATCCAGAGGAATATGTGGAAAATGAAAATATAGTTGAAGAACACCTTCAGGATAATGGAAATTTGATTAGACAAGAATTGATAAACAATTACTTTGAGAACTTGCTTAACTAAAACTATTTTTTCATTTTTTGCTCTAGTAAAATCCCGTTTTATTTGGTCCTGCTTTGAGAATATAAAATGTTTATAATTTAATATTTCCTGAATCTGCTTATAACTAATTGCCCTTAGGCTAAAGATTATCAGAATTTATAAATAAATAATATATATGTAATATTGTTTAGTTTTGATTTGGAAAATTTTAAACTTCATTTGTAGATACATAATAAAATAAATGTAATGGTTGTTAAAAATAAATAAATAAAACAAAGATTCACATACTTAAAAATTTATTATATTTATATTCATTCTGTAAAAGGAAGGTTCATTTTTTTCAAAATTTCCCAAATTTCCCAACTTTTGTTTGAATTGCCACACTATTAACGTCATTTAAATGATTAATCTTTAGAATATGTTCTTCTTTTTCATTTTTTGATCTTCTTTTGACTTTCAATTTGTAATTTGATCAGTTCTAACTTTGTTCTGATAGTGCCTTTATTTTTGTTCTACAATCATCAGTTAACTGCGTTCTTTTGACGTTTTGGTGTTGCTATGGTACAAAGAAAATAAATAACTTTAAGTAAATAAAAAAAGTAAAAGGGGTACTTACATTCCTTGGTGGTTTGGAGCTCTGCTGTTTTTGGTCGTCTCAATAAGGCAGGATTCCAAGTACCCCAATTATGATCTTCGCTCGGATTTGTTCGAACTAATAATAAATAAATGCACAATATGTATACATATATATATTAAACCAAGTAAACTTCTTTAATTAATAGCATGGAAACTACAAGAAATGCCAAAAAAATATAAAAAGCAGACTACCGTGGTACTATGTTTTAGTGTGTATCCCTAATATAGGGGTGTCCGGAAAATTTGGGCAATTTCTAGAATTTAGATAGAACAAAAAAAAGGATGACATTCCATTAAGTTTTTCTGCAGGCCCTACCTATGGGGATAGGGCCCCCCCAAAAGATTAATATTTTTATCAAGGGCGTTACTGGGACTATAATCCCTGAAGGTCGAAAAGCCCGGGGGGCCTCTGCCCGGGGCTAGATTTCGATGGGGCATTATAGTCCAGTGGCCCGTGGTGCATAAATGCTTTATGTTTTACCCAAAAGAGTTTTTCAATGACTAATTCATTATTTATTCGCAATATAAAAAATAAGTTGCACCTGTACCTGATACGTAAGTAGATAATGACTGTTTGTTTGACTTTATGTTTTCCCGGGTTTGTCAGTTGCCATTTTTTTTTTTTAACGATTTGTTCAAAATGGAAGAAATTCCACAAAATATAAGAAAAAGGCCATAAAAAGCAAATGAAAATCTTTGCCAGTTAAATCAAGGCAACAGTATGATCGGGAGTATGGAATTTGGTATTTGGAAAGATGGAACGCAACCTTCAAATAACCGGGAAAAAGTTTTAATGGTATATTTCAGGAACTGGTAAGTTATTGATTTTTTTTTTAATACTATGTTTAAAAACTTAATTATTTTAGTCGGAAAAATACAGTCCGAACTCTTGGACCAAGATTCCACCCTAAGGCCCACGTTGATGGTCTATGAAAATATAGAATTTTGCAATACCATCGTCTCAATCTTTTTTAAAAGTTAAACCCAAAGGATACGTCCCGGGAAAAAGTCTAAAGTTTTAAGGAGAAAAAATTAAAATTTATTAAAAGGCTCCTTTATGATATCTACTTGGTACACAAAATCATATTGGTAACGGGTGTTTTGGAGGTTTAAGACGAGATGAGTTGGTCAAAATGACCATTGATGACATTGAAGATAGAGGAACAGTCTTGGTTATAAAGGTACCAGAAACTAAAACTTCAACTTCAAAAGTTTTACTATCATTGAAGAAAATTTAGGCCTTTAAATTTAATAAAAAAAGTACACAACATTAAGACCAGCTGGAATAAAGGAGCGAAGATTTTTCTTACCTATAGAAAGGGACGATGTACTGTACAACCCATTGAAAAAACCATAAAGCGTCCCAACATTGATCGCAAAATTTTTAAACTGGATAATGCAGAAGTTACACCGGCCACGTTTGCGTCGCACATCGTCAACTTTACTTGTTGAGGCAGGTGTTGTTTGAAAGCTAAAACAAAAATGGGAAAGGGAAAAGCTCTTCAGTAGTTTAAGGATAAAGAAGAAAGTATTTCATCCAAAACAAAGTAGCCAAAATAATTGCCAATTCAGTTAATTTCGAGGTTAATTCCTTTGATTTTTGAAAATTGTTTAATGGACTGTTCTTCATACAAAATAGGTTAGTGCTACCACCGCTGCTACCATCACAAAAAACACCGACCATTCTATAGTGGGATCAGCTACATTTTCCGGGACATTTCAAATTGTAATTTTTTTTGGAAATAAAGTTTAATTTTTTTGTATTGTTTAAAGAAAAATTATTTTTGTATAAACTTGATCTTTATTGTGAGAGAAATAAAATTGGATAAGCAATAAAATTTCCATATTATGTATTAGGGTACTTATGGGGCATTATCATAATGCCCGCTTATAAGCCCTAGGTGTGATAGCAGGTATTATTGCTATCATAACATATTCCGTTTTTATAGATCAATAATAGATAGGTAAAACAAATATATTTTTTTCAAAAATTTAATATTTTACCGGTAAAACCCCTTAAAACAGTGCCCTTTGAAAATATTTAGTTTTTTTAGTTTACCATATTTTTAATACCCCATGAAAAAAAACCTTAAAATAATTTTTTTTGGAATTTGAACCTTTAAACTAAAAAATTTTTGAGGGGGATAAGGAGCCAAAAAAGCAAAAAGTTCATAAATACAGGGTCAAAAGTTTATGGTTTTCAAGATATGGCCCTTCTAAAGTTAAAAATATGGTAATATAAGTAATTATTTCTGAAAAGTTTCTAACTTTGAAGAGCCATATCTTGAAAACTTTTTAACTTTTGTCCCATTGTAATATAAATTTTTGTTTGCTTTGAGCTTCCCTATCGCCCATTAAAATATTACATCTCGTACTTCTGACACCCTGTATTCTTAAGAAATTTATTGGTTGTTGTTAAATTTTTTTATTATTTTTTATCGAAAACGGTTAATTTTATCGATATTAAAGAGAGATATCTCTTTTAGTTTAAGGTTTAATCTACACAAAAATATTTTTTTTTAAGTTTTCCAAAGCCCGCCTCTGAAAAACTAACAAAGCTAAATATTTTAAGACACTGTTTTAAGAGGTTTTACTAGTTTTCATCCAAATTAAATTTTTAAATTATATAAAATTTTTTTAGATTGCCTTATATTCTTGGATACTCTGTATACCGGGAGTCCCAGAACACTTTAATTCCTTCCTAAGAGAAATGTCATTTCAAAGTTTATCCTAAAACTGTAGTTAGAGCCCCAGTTAATCTTGACATCATTGAATAAGTGTATCTACGTAAGTTTAAGATATGGGAAACTTTATTATTATTAATTTTACGAAAAAAGTTATTCTTCATGAAAAGTTCTGCATGGTTTTAAACCTAAATGCAACCATTAGATATCAATTTTTTAGTAAACTACGAGGTATGCCAAAAATGTGAATTTTGCTCAAAAGTAAAGTGCCTTTATTTGTTATAATATCAAAAATTTTTATCAAGAAAGATTATTTAAAATTGTAAACTAACATCTTACTTACAATTGTTTTTTAATCAAAAATTTGCAAGCATTTAAGTTTTTGAACTTTTTTCTGTTGTAGGGTAAAAAGAAAAAATAATTTTTAGGGTTATTGGATGTCATTGCATATTTAAATGTGTTTTTTAGTTACAATAAAGTTTTTTATTAACAATTGTCGACATGGTCAAATATGAAGGTACTTTACTCTTGTGTAATGCAGAACTTTTTATAAAGAATAACTTTTTTTCGTAAAATAATAATAAAAAAAATTCCCATATGCCTCCAACTTGTATGTAGACACATTGTATAAAAAATATTTTACTACGGAAGTCCAAAAGCTTTTTTCATATAAAATATTTTTTGTGCACTTTTGTTGTTTTAACACTTAGAATAATTAAGCTTAGTCGGCCTTATGTTGTTACACTCCTATCTTATTTTATTCCATACGTGGAGATGGAACAAAACAAGAGGAAAGAGCACAATTTTGAGAGTATTTTTTCCTTTGCCTCTGTGCAAAGATGTTAAGGTTAGCTCAGGGCGTAAAGGTTCGAGCACGCTAGTAATTTTTAATAGATAAAAAAATTTAAGACAACTAACTCTCTAACAGTACAGGTGCAAAATAAAAGATTATAAAATTCTAAAAACAAATTTAATGGATAACATTTATATGTACAATATATACATTTTTTTTTTTATTGGTACAATCTTGAAATGTTGACTAAAAATTTTTTTTTATAAAAGAAGATTTGAAATTCATTCGAAACTGACTTTGAAGTTGGCTTTGGTGACCTCTTGGTGTAGCAGATATACCTTCTCTCCTGTGCTGAGGTCGTGGTTGATGAACTCCTCAACAAGTACGTCCCTGAAAGCTGGGCGATGACGTCACCGTAGCAGCGGCCAGTGGAGGTTGTTGTTCACAGCAGTACATAAAAAAAAGAAATGAAGGCAGTATCGGTACACCAAGGTTATTTCGGTATAGGTCTTGAATTTATGTCTTATGGTTTCAAAAAAATTTCAAACTTGACAGCTCTGATCTTTAAAAAAAATTTTACCTTTTTGAAACATTTCTTTTATTTTAGCAAAAAAAGAAACTCCTCGAGTAATGAAAATAAAAGTAAAAAAAAATTCGTCTTAAATTCTAGACGAGGAAATATGTTACAATTGCTTCAAAAAAAAATTATAAAAAAAATAAATTTCCAGGACTCTCCTAGAACTTTATTTAGGTACTCTATCAAAAAAAAATTAATATTCCAATTGCATCAAGCAAAAAATTTATAAAAATAAACTTCCAGGGCTTTCCCGGAACTTTATTTAAGTATTTAAAAAAAATTAAAAAATTTCAATTGCACAAAGTAAAAAGATTTTATAAAAATTCTTTCTTACAAAATAATCTTAATATCACAAATTACTAAAAAGAAAATTTCCAGGGGTTTCCTGGAACTTATTTAGGTATTTAAAAAAAATTAATAAAGTATATGTTAATTTAAACATAACTTGCATAACTATAAGGTACAAGGAAAATGTTGATCTATACAAACATATATACAATTTGGCATATATACAATTTGGCATTTTTGTTTTCGACACTTCCCTGAATATATAAACGGCCTCCCTCTCAACTTTTTGCTAATTTACACGCCACACGGCGCAAAAATCTGTCTTTAACAAGACATTTGTCAAAAATTTACACGCCACACGGCGCAAAAATCTGTCCTTAACAAGACATATGTCAAGGCTCCGTACTACACAGTACAAAAATCAATAACAGCAGTGGAAACGCTATATCCTAGCGCCTTCCACGGTAAGATACGATAAGGTAAAGCAAAATATTGTGTTTCACAATATTTCCAAAAACACTAGATTTATTTATGGTCCTTTTTTTAAAAAAAAATTGAAACCCCTTAACTTAAAAAAGAATCTGGACCGCTATGAACTGAACCCCACAGGACTTGAGTCAAAAAAATCAATCCTTCGCACCTATGGCAAAAAAATAATAATTGATAAATTTTGACTCACCTGTGATTCAGTTCATAGACTCTCCTGGCCAGATCTTTTACTGCCTTGCAAAATTTTAGATTGACATTCCCTGTTGTGGTAGTCTGCTCCAGTTTTTACGTCTCCCAGACTCTAGTGCCAGTAGGCTTGATCCTAGGATCTTATCCAGGTCTAGACTAAAAAAAAAGGAACACAGAAAAGGTCTTATGTTTCAAGGAAAGGGAAATGCTCCAACTTCTATATATTCGCCTACATAAAAATGTGTAAGCATCAGAACACATGGGTTCCAACAAAATGGCGCCTGATCGGCTTGAAAGAAAAAAGACCTTAACAAATCATTAAGTAACAATTCCCTTCAGGAATAAATTTTGGATTTTTCCTAAAATCCACAAAAGCAATAATCAAAAACATGTCATGTATACTTATACATAACCAAAAAAAAAATTTTAGCACAAGTTTAAGAGAAATAAAAGGGAAGACCGACTTACCATGAAAAGTGTCGAAATCAAAAAGCCTTCACTTGAGGAATTTCTACCTTTCCGCTCCTGATTCCCACTATCAAAATACAAGGTCCAATGGTGATCTTTATTTCGCTCATGTCCCTTTTACCAAAAAAAGGGCAGTAATTTTTAAGCGACAAGGAGTACCACGAATTTGAATTTTTCGCGGTATTTATACGGTTTTCCACTCAACTTGTACACTGCACACATAATATATCTAAGTGAACAAATACGAACGAAATTTTCTGAGCTTTCAACAGCTGATTCACATTTTATCCCATCAACGAATCCACTATGACCATTTAAGGGTACCGTTTGAACAGGCCGGTTCTTAATAACGCGCTCCCGGTTGTTTACTTGAGCTTGCAAGCGAGACAGACTACCCGGGTGTAGTGTGTTGTCTAAACGGATAAAAATCGATAGTCAAATTCACTTTCAGCGGTTGCGTGAACCTTATACCGTATGGTTTCCTTTTAATACAGGGCGTCCGTGATTTTAAGAGTAATTATTATGTGCAATATTTAAAATGACTGATACTAAATTATTAAGTTATAGATTTTAATCAAACGTTTATTTGGAGAATTTCTGATATTTCAAGAATCGATTTTCATAATAAAAATTTAGGCGTTATTTAAGCTGACTGATAAAAATTATTTAATTATAGATTTTATTTAAACATTTGTTTGGAGAAAATGATGTTGCGAGAATCGTGTAAATACTGCAACTAACTCCGTCACCCCAGAAAAATTACCCCGTAATTTTTCCCAAAATCACGTTCCGGCGTGTATAATATAATCGCGTTAAGTGTGAGCAGAATGTCGACCGTACCTTACATAACCGCAAATGTTTTGAAAGATAAAGAAAACCGTCAAAGTGTGCTGTTGAGTAGAACCGGGATGAAGGAGAAGATTATTTTTAATTAGGAAGGAACCGAAAATATATGACCAAATAATCAAGGGGAGACCATACAGAATATAAGAGAAGATAAGAAAATGAAAATGACTCAAAGCCAAGGTAAGGAACTAACTCAGAAAACTGTAGCTTACACAGCTACTCCTACTTAATGAGGTTGTTTTCTGAAACGAAAAAAAAATGCCCCAATGTTTCCTAACAAAAAGGAGGATAGATTATAGTACCTATCTACTAAAAAAAAAATTCTTAAAAGAATTAATGATAATAATAATAAGTGAGCTTTAGTGCTCGTTACACCCAAAAGATAAATATATATAATATATACACGTAATAAATTATAGTCCTCACAAAAAAATAAATTTAGGCGTAGGCTGTCTCAGTTTGGAGCATCCTTCTGCCTACCGACCTGTCGCAACCCCCGATCCGACACTGACCGGTGAGCCTGATCACAGTAGTTTGGCCCTGCCATACACCGTGGACAAAACCAACCCTAGGGACATTACTATGGCTCAGACTTCCACCCCCCATGAACCGACATTCCGCTCAGTCCACTCTTCGGAAAATCTATAGAAGTTCTTCCGGAGAGTATGGAATACGACATCCGATCGCACCAATCATCCCTCATTCCGACAACAACCGAAAATCGAAAAAAGGTGAGGAATATAAAAATATTAAGATAAAACCTAAGGTAATTTTTAAACCCAAATTTTAGCAAAAAAAAAACAATCAACCTACTTAAAGATGAAGTTCAATATTCAAAACAAAAAAAAACAAGGCCAATTCTTATAAATTTATAAAGTACCGAAAATATACCAAATTTGAAAAGATGAATAAAGGCATCATAGCTCAGAAAGAATTAATCAAATATGCACCAAGAGTACATTACTTTCACTATTTTTTTTATGACTACAAATCTCAACTTCACATCAAAATTTAGGAAAATTTTACCAAGAAAAAAATTGATCATAAATTGTTATTTTAACTTTTACAGATAAGTAACATTGAATAAATTTTAATTAAGAAAAGAAAAAAAACTGACCATTTTGAGAAGTAAAGAAAAAACAAACACCGCTAAACAACTTACTGTTAAAGGCTGTTTTTTATAAAATTTAGAATTATGATATAGAAACAATCATTTAATCAAATGTCTTAATTTTTGAAATGCTGTGTTTGAGCAAAAGAAAGATAGGAGAACAAACACCGGTAGACTATTTCTTTATTGAAATTAAATTATGATGTAAAAATATTAACTTGAAAAACTTTAAACAACTATTGTTAATTTAAAATGCGGTGTTTGATCAAAAGAAATATGGCCGCTGAAGGCAAATCCATATTTCGGCATTTGGTGGACTTTTACCCCCACGAGATCCCCGTGCAGAAAGATTCTATGATATTTCACAGACATGCCAATCATCAAGTTTCGCGCCAAGATGACTGCCAGCATGTCCATGACTGCCTCCTCTGCAAGGCAGAGTAAATTATAAAGGTACTACAAAAATTCTATACAAAAAGAATAAATAGATCAATATAATCAGTTAAATCTTGGAAATACAAATTTTATATTTACACTAACTGTCTCAAAAAGATACAAGGAAAGATATATGGGCGCCAGTACACAATTAATGTGTACAATGTTTTGGTGCATATTTGTATTAATAAAGTTATTAAAAAAGATAAAGATTTCCAGTTAGACGTACTCGAGTTTGAAAGATAATTGATAATATAAAGAAAGAAAATAAGGTATAAAGGTAAGATAGATTCAAGTTATAAAAATTTTAAACACAAAATGAAGCCACCAAAGGTATTCTAAAAAAATTTAGACAAAGAGGGAAAATCTCTGATTTTACACCAAGACTGCAGAGTGGTTGTCCAAAGAAACTAGGTAAAAACGCGCCCCACGCTTGCTAGCGCCAATTTGTTACAACTTCCTATCCTATTTTATTCCATACGTGGAGATGGAACAAAACAAGAGGAAAGAGCACAATTTTGAGAGAGTATTTTTTCCTTTGCCTCTCTGTGCAAAGATGTTAAGGTTAGCTCAGGGCGTAAAGGTTCGGAGCACGCTAGTAATTTTTAATAGATAAAAAAATTTAAGACAACTAACTCTCTAACAGTACAGGTGCAAAATAAAAGATTATAAAATTCTAAAAACAAATTTAATGGATAACATTTATATGTACAATATATACTTTTTTTTTTTATTGGTACAATCTTGAAATGTTGACTAAAAATTTTTTTTTTTATAAAAGAAGATTTGAAATTCATTCGAAACCTGACTTTGAAGTTGGCTTTAGACCTCTTGGTTAGCAGATAACCTTCTCTCCTGTGCTGAGGTCGTGGTTGATGAACCCTCAACAAGTACGTCCCGAAAGCTGGGCGATGACGTCACGTAGCAGCGGCCAGTGGAGGTTGTTGTTCACAGCAGACATAAAAAAAGAAATGAAGGCAGTATCGGTACACCAAAGGTTATTTCGGTATAGGTCTTGAATTTATGTCTTATGGTTTCAAAAAAATTTCAAACTTGACAGCTCTGATCTTTAAAAATTTTACCTTTTTGAAAACATTTCTTTTATTTTAGCAAAAAAGAAACTCCTCGAGTAATGAAAATAAAAGTAAAAAAAAATTCGTCTTAAATTCTAGACGAGGAAATATGTTACAATTGCTTCAAAAAAAAATTTTAAAAAAATAAATTTCCAGGACTCTCCTAGAACTTTATTTAGGTACTCTATCAAAAAAAAATTAATATTCCAATTGCATCAAGCAAAAAATTTATAAAAATAAACTTCCAGGGCTTTCCCGGAACTTTATTTAAGTATTTAAAAAAATTAACAAAATTTCAATTGCACAAAGTAAAAAGATTTTATAAAAAAATTCTTTCTTACAAAATAATCTTAATATCACAAATTACTAAAAAGAAAAATTTCCAGGGGTTTCCTGGAACTTATTTAGGTATTTAAAAAAATTAATAAAGTATATGTTAATTTAAACATAACTTGCATAACTATAAGGTACAAGAAAAATGTTGATCTATACAAACATATATACAATTTGGCATATACAATTTGGCATTTTGTTTTCGACACTTCCCTGAATATATAAACGGCCTCCTCTCAACTTTTGCTAATTTACAGCCACACGGGCAAAAATCTGTCTTTAACAAGACATTTGTCAAAATTTACACGCCACACGGCGCAAAAATCTGTCCTAACAAGACATATGTCAAGGCTCCGTACTACACAGTACAAAAATCAATAACAGCAGTGGAAACGCCATATCCCGAGCGCCTTCCACTGTAAGATACGATAAGGTAAAGCAAAATATTGTGGCTTACAATATTTTCCAAAAACACTAGATTTATTTATGGTCCTTTTCTTAAAAAAATTGAAACCCCTTAACTTAAAAAGAATCTGGACCGTATGAACTGAACCCCACAGGACTTGAGTCAAAAAATCAATCCTTCGCACCTATGTGCAAAAAATAATAATTGATACAAATTTTGACTCACCTGTGATTCAGTTCATAGACTTCCTGGCCCAGATCTTTTACTGCTGCTTGCAAAATTTTAGATTGGGCATTCCCCTGTTGTGGTAGTCTGCTCCAGTTTTTACGTCTCCCAGACTCTAGTGCCAGTAGGCTGTGATCCTATGATCTTATCCAGGTCTAACTAAAAAAAAGGAACAGCAGAAAAGGTCTTATGTTTCAAGGAAAGGGAAATGCTCCAACTTCTATATATTCGCCTACATAAAATGTGTAAGCATCAGAACAACATGGGTTCCAACAAAATGGCGCCTGATCGGCTTGAAAGAAAAAGACCTTAACAAATCATTAAGTAACAATTCCCTTCAGGGGAAAAAATTTTGGATTTTTCCTAAAATCCACAAAAGCAATAATCAAAACATGTCATATACTTATACATAACCAAAAAAAAAATTTTAGCACAAGTTTAAGAGAAATAAAAGGGAAGACCGACTTACCATGAAAAGTGTCGAAATCAAAAAGCCTTCACTTGAAGGAATTTGGCTACCTTTCCGGCTCCTGATTCCCACTATCAAAATACAAGGTCCAATGGTGATCTTTTATTTCGCTCACATGTCCCTTTTTACCAAAAAAGGGCAGTACTCTTTTAAGCGACAAGGAGTACCACGAATTTGAATTTTTCGCGGTATTTATACGGTTTTCCACTCAACTTGTACACTGCACACACATAATATATCTAAGTGAACAAATACGAACGAAATTTTCTGCTTTCAACAGCTGATTCAATTTTATCCCATCAGCGAATCCACTATGACCATTTAAGGGTATCGTTTGAACAGGCCGGTTCTTAATAACGCGCTCCCGGTTGTTTACTTGAGCTTGCAAGCGAGACAGACGTACCCGGGTGTAGTGTGTTGTCTAAACGGATAAAAATCGATAGTCAAATTCACTTTCAGCGGTTGCGTGAACCTTATACCGTATGGTTTCCTTTTAATACAGGGCGTCCGTGATTTTAAGAGTAATTATTATGTGCAATATTTAAAATGACTGATACTAAATTATTAAGTTATAGATTTTAATCAAACGTTTATTTGGAGAATTTCTGATATTTCAAGAATCGATTTTCATAATAAAAATTTAGGCGTTATTTAAGCTGACTGATAAAAATTATTTAATTATAGATTTTATTTAAACATTTGTTTGGAGAATAATGATGTTGCGAGAATCGTGTAAATACTCGCAACAATGTATAATCTGATTATGAGAAAACCAAAAGTAGCAAATACTATTTTCATTAGAGCACACTTGGTACCCAACATATAAAAATTAAAATACTACATGTATATGTTCCCATCATTATTATTATTCAGGATGTCTTGAATATCTTCCTCGGTATCTAAAAATAAAAAGAATTGTTAGTCACATTTCGCTTATAGTTACTGTACTGAGTGGTTAATACTACATTTTCAATTTATAAATATTCTTTAATTTTGAGACAAAGGCTAACCTTCCTGTACTACAATTTCTATATTATTTAAGTTATCAGCATTGCTGAGACTTTCTAATGTTCCATCACTGTCAAACTGATTTGGTAAGCCTGTAACAGCTACCCCTATAACTGACTTTACTTTTAGAGCTGTTTTATTTATTTTAATAATACTAGCCACTCCACACCCAGTTTTAAATAATTCCTGCTTTTCATCTGAAAATTTTTTTTTGATTCTTTTTTTATATTTTTCCATTTTTCTTTTAGATTTTTGAGGTAATTCTTTGTCTCACAAAGGTCGATTGATTGAAGTCTATGGTTAATAATTCCCATGCTTTCATTTTTTTTTTTTCAAGAAACGGCATCACTTTTCTTATTCTCTATTACATTTGATATTTTTGATTAGGTCAACTAATAGACTTATTTCTTCTGGGTGAAATTGCAAGACCTTTTTGATTGTCCATCTCCCTGGCCTAAAGAATATATGAAAGTATTGAATAAAGGACACATCAATTGAAAGTCAATATTATTTGATAACTTAATTACGAAGTATCACATTTATCAAAATAGTTGAATTATTAAAAATATGTATAAATACTCACGCATTTACCAACTTGAATTTCCATTTTCTTATTTTCCATCACAAAACACGAAAAAACAACTTGCCAAAACTTCTTCAAAAAATAAAAATTGCAGGTTATGTTAAAAAATTCTTCCTTTACTTCTAGGAGAAGTTAGGCATATTTTAATAACCTTGACCGAACCCCAGAGGTATACAACTGTACGAACAGAACTATGAATAAACCCTAGATTAATCCAAGAATAAAACCTGAGATTAATTTAAAGATTAATCGTGATATTAACCTTAACCTAACCACAACTAACCACAAGTGGCCCTTAGTGAAATATTAAATATATATATATATATATATATATATATATATATATATATATATATATATATATATATATATATATATATATATATATATATATATATATATATATATATATATATATATATATATGTTGGTGCACAAAGCGCATCATATAATTTTTTAAAATAAAAGATCAAAAAACGAAAAAAATGGCAAAAATTCAATGAAAATAGTGAGTTTTAAGGTTTTTTGTAATTGCCGTTCTAATTTTCTTACCAATTCATTGTAAATTTAAATAAAGATACTTGGACTTCGATTTTAAATATAAAAAACGGTCCAAATTAAAACTTTAAATTTTTACAAATATGATGGGCAAAAAAAAGCGAAATTTTACAAACTTTCTTTTTCTTTGTCGTTGACAGCAGAAATATACAGGGTGTTTTATAAGTAACCTAAAAACTTTAAGATGGTGATTTGTGTTTTCATGAAGAAGCCTTTATATTACAATATGTGTTTTTGAGTTTTCTGTAATTATTGATATATTAAAAGCTCTTTATTTTCCCAAATTTTAAACGTTTACAGTGTTTATTAAAGAGCATAATTTGGGGTAAATCAAATTGCAATAGCTTTACCAAAAGCATGCGCGGGCACTTGTAATCCCTATTTAATAACTGACATAAGATGCCCCTTAGCATTTTTATGTTGCAGTCTAGTTTAGGTAAAAACGCAACAATAATAAAAATGTTTTAAAAATGAAATCATAAAGCATATTAGGAAATAGTGCGCTTTATTACTACTAATAGAGAGGTGAAGTAAAAGCCTACGTCACAACTAATTTCAGCCATTTTAAGCATTGTTTTAAAAATTTTACTATGTGAGAAATTTTTGCTTATTAGAATTTTTTTATTTTCTTAAGTTATACGTACATTCCATAATAAAAAATTAAAAATTCTAAAGGACATAAATAATGTCGGGTATGAGTCCAAAAAATATTCGAACATACTTTAAACTCAAAGATGATCTTTAATAAACATTTTAAACATGTAAAATATAAAAAAATTAAGACATTTTAATTACCCGATAAAAAAAAAACGAAAAAAATAATAAAATGTAACATTCTGTATTTTAGAAAAGAGACTGTTGTCAACATATGTTAATATAAACTTTTTTTCATAAAATACTTTTTAAATATTTAAAATTACTTAGGAGACACCCTGTATAGGCTAAATACCTCTAACCGTTAAGTAAATAGTAATATGTTAATTTTTTTTAATTTGCTTTTTACCAGGAAAAAATTAACAAATGGCAGTGTCTTTTTTTCTTTTTACCAGATATCTTTAAATTTTTTTTTTGACAATATTTGTAATCGATTTCTAAGATAAAAAAATTATGCGAATACAGTTTAAATACAAGCTATGAAGTATTGGCAGAATGCCCTTTTAATGTTATTGTTATTTGTCATTTGTTGTATTTTTTTGGTTATTTTTGTCATGTTGGAATAGACAGTGTCAAATTGAATTTTGAAAATAAAGAAGTTGTCATTAAAACCCGGACTTTAAATACCGACTAAACCCAGACAAATAAACCCAGACCCCAATTTCTTTCATTGGTCCATCAAGGAAGACAAGCCCTATGGAAAAAACAGCAGAGATAAACGGGAACCAAGACAAAATCGTGGCACAAGAACCCTGGACGAAAATTATGTTTACGCCCAGTTTTGGTACACCTTTACCTAGAAAACCTGACACCAGCAGAAAACCACATACAGAGGTAGGCTCAATTAGTTCTGGTAGTAAAATTGAGGAAGTGTAAAATGATTTAAGAGCTGACTTTACAAAAACTGTAGAGGAAAAGAATGATATAGAAAATAATAGTGTTGCAACCTCAAAGACAAATAAAACTGCAAAGTCAATGACAAATAAAACAAAGACGACCAAGTCAAAACGATCTACAACAGAAATTGAACTGGAGTATGCACTAATCGCACTACAAGCGGAGGAAAGAAAACGACAAATTGAAGAGGAGTTTCGTGAAAAGAACTTGAACGAGAGAGGAAACAAAAGGAACGAGAAAGGAAACAAGAGGAACGGGAAAAGAAACAAAAGGAAGAGGCGTTAAAATTATTGGAACTAAAGCAGAAAGTGGAACAGCTAAAAATACGAAACCAAATCGACGACAAAAAGCTGTAAAACTGGATCTGTAAGTAAACATTTTGATGTCTTATCACAAAATTCAGATGAAAGTTAAAAAAAAAAATGGATCAATAAAAATCAGAACATTTTCTCGAAACATCTAAATCAACTGTTGATAGAAAACCGGATATTACAGAAGTATGTGACAAGATTGCTAGTGCAATTCAAGCTGTAGCAACTCCAAGACAGGCGGAGAATACACCGGACCGACGACATTTGGTAGAAAAGACTTTCCATTTTATGATGGTAAACCAGAAGAATGGCCAACCTTTATCTACCAATTCAGGCAGATTTCCACCATCCATATACAAACGAAGAATGCTTGATCAAATTGCAGAAATGTCTAAAAGGTATGCAAAAAGCAGTTTCAGGTTTATTAATGAGCCCTGGTAACTTGAATCAAGTAATTCATACCCTAGAGAAAAGATTTGGACGCCCTGATTTAATTCTGATATTTTGATAAATAAGGCAAAAAGTTTTCTTCAAATTAGAGAATACGAGTTGGAAAATTTAATAAGTTTTTTAAGTTCAATTACGTCAATTGTAAGTACCATAACTCTTCTAAATTATGATCGACATTTGGAAAATCCAAGTTTACTGAAGGACCGGTACAAAAACTACCAAACACTTTGGAATTGAGATGGGGAGAAGAAGTTTCCAGAAAGAATGGACAAGTAAACCTTCTAGACTTTTCTGAATGGGTAGCAGGAATAGCTGATTCCGCTGTTACGTCACTACACCAAAAATATCGCACAAACACCAAGTTTACCTCGAAAACATGAAAAATCCTTCATTAACAATGGACCAAGAGCAATTTGCGGATACTGTCATGAAAACACCTAGTGGAGAATTGCAGAAAATCAAAACCGATGACGTAGAGACAAGATGGCAAGTTGTTCACCAAAAAATAAGCTTGCTTTCATGCCTAAAAGGATCACACCAAACTAGGGATTGTAAGAAAGACAGAATGCAACGTACAAGGATTTGAGACAGCATAACAAAATGCTTCATAATGGGACCCAAAAGAAGAGACAACAGTTTAGTTACCACAACTGAATCCAGACCATCAGGATCAAGAACCGAACCAACCCAACCTGGACAAGGTCATTGCGCTTGGACAAAATAAAGAAAGCAAAAATGTTCTTTTAAGGATGGTTAATGTCAAAATCACTGGACCGATAATTGCACAATTTAACAACCGCACTTTTTGATGAATGTTCTACAGTGACTCTAATAGACGAAAACTTAGTACAAAAACTGAACATAAATGGAACGTCTCAACCGTTAACGCTACAATGGACAAATGATGTTACTTCAACCCATGAAACATCAAAATGTTAAGTTTAAAAATTTCGGCGATTATCCAGGTGCCAAAGAATTCGAAATGAGAAATTTAAGATCGATAAAAAAATCTAGCCCTTCCACTTCAAGTTGTTTTGTATGAAGATTTTAAACATCTTCCACACATACAGGGACTACCAATATCAGACATAACCTGCCCACCATGTTGCTAATTGGACAAGACAATGCCAAGCTCACGGTACCACGAAAAGTCATAGAAGGACCAGAAGGTTCACCGATAGCGACCAAGACCAAGTTAGGCTGACGATACATGGTAAGATAGACAATACGACCAATCAACACGGTACTACCTTTCATATTTGTGAAAAGAAATAGAAGATGACCAATTACACCAACTGGTTAAAAAGTCTTTCACCTTTGATGCATTTGAAACTACATTAGAATCGATAACCAAAGAGGAAGAGAGAGAGCAGTTACCATTATGACAAACACAATAAAATATGTCAAAGATCGATACGAAATTGGACTAATTTGGAAATCTGATGATGTGAAAGTTACCACCAAGCAAAAGCACCGCTATAAAACGACTGCCAGTGGAAAAATAAATACAAAAAGACTGAGATTTTGCAGTACAATCAAAACATTCAAAAGTATCTGGATAAAGCTATTGTAGAAAGCTAACATCTGAAGAGGCGTTACAAGAAGGGCCAAAAACATGGTATCTTTCTCATTTTGGCGTAACAAACCCAATAATCCAGGGAAAGTACGACTGGTTTTTGACTGTGCAGCAAAATGGGAGGTATGAGTTTAAATGATAATTTATTATTGGACCTGACTTGCTAGCTTCCTTAGTTGGGGTACTTTTGAGATTTAGAAAAGGGAAAAAATTGGATTTTCTGCAGATATCAGGGAAATGTTCCACTGGTGCAAGTCAGAGCAGAAGCCCAAAGGGGATCCCAAAGATTTTTAAGGCGGGAAGGAACATCCATCGACCATTTGACGTTTACCAAATGAATGTTATGACCTTTGGTGCCACATGCTCCCTGACTTGTGCACAATTGTAAAAAATACCAATGCTAAGTTGAAAGGAACATCCCCAAGAATTATTGAAGCAATCACACGGAAACACTATGTTGATGATTACCTTGACAGCTGTCAAACCGCGGAAGAAGCAATAAGACTAATATCCGAAGTACAAGAAATTCAAAGACATGCCGGATTTGAATTAGTAAACTGGAGAACATCTTCAAAAGAACTGACTGAAATGATGAAAATGAATAAAGAAATAAAAAAGATCTTAACCTTGACTGCGACAACTCAATTCAGAGAGTTTTGGGAATGTTTTGGGATGCAAAAGATGACAAATCTCGTTTTTAAAATTCCACCTAAATTCAATGATATTACAACAGAAAGACCAACCAAAAGGAAGTACTTCGAATAGTCATGTCAATTTTTGATCCATGGGGCTGATAGTAAATTTTGCAATACGGGGACGGATGATAGTTCAAGATATTTGGCGTAATTGGTATAAAATGGGACGATTTTGTTAACGAAGAGATTTGGAAAAACTGGAAATTATGGATAGAAGACCTTAAATCGATAAACAACCCCCTCCATTCCTAGATGTTATTCAGAAAAAATCCGTTCCCAAACAAGTACAACTTCATATTTTTGCGATAGTAGCAAAAAAGCATTTTCATCAGTCGCCTATTTAAGAATAAGTTACGACGACAGCATCGATGTATCATTAATTTTGGGAAAGCTCGAGTAACTCCAAATAAATCATTGACAATCCACGTTTAGAACTTCAGGCAGCGCTGCTTGGTACTAGAATGGCAAAAATGTTGAAGAAAGAACTTGACATAAAAATTGATAAAACTTATTACTGGACAGATTCGACAACAGTTTACCACTGGATTTACAACGATGCTAAAAAATTGGGGCAATTTGAATCATATAGGGTAGGAGAAATTCAAGAAAGCACCGAAAAAGTCAGTGGAATTGGGTACCTTCCAAATTAAATTCTGCTGATCTGGCAACAAGAACGTACGACGACACTGGGAAAATGAAATAAATTTTGAATTTTGGGTGAATGGCCCGCGTTTCTGTACGAAGACATATCAAACTGGCCAGAACAAAATATTGTCGAAACAAAGACTAAATCGAAGTTTTATTAGTAATAAAGAATGAACCCGAACTAGTAGATGTCACAAAAATTTTCCAACTGTAGTGACTTATTAGTTTTTATGGAAGACTTCAAAAATATTCAAGAATTTGGATCTCTAAAACAAAAAACAGCGTATTTGCATCACACATGACATTCGAAGATTTAGAAAAAGCAAAAACGATTTTGATAAAACAATGTCAGAAAGAAGCTTTTAGTGTCGAGTTTAGAAAATTAAAGAATAACATGTCACTGCATCAAAGTCCAATAAGAAAATTAAACCCGATTTTAGACTCCAAAGACATGATAATTATCAATGGACGAACAAACATGGCTCCTACTCTATCACAATCTGCCAAAATCCAATTATTTTACCTAAGAAACATCATATTACAAGACTTTATCTGAAACATTTACATGAAAAATTTGGACACCGGGGAATCGAAACTGAAATGAATGAATCAAGAAAAGAATTTTGGATTTTGATGGGAGAACCCTGAAGTTAAATCTGTTTTCAGCCAATGTCAAAAATGCAGGAGAGAAAAATGCAAACGGTGATTCCAATGATGGGGCAACTTCCAGCTGAAAGACTCACACCGAACATTATCCTTCACTTACACTGGAGTTGACTATTTTGGACCATTTTTTGTATCTATAGGAAGAAGACAAGAGAAAAGGTGGGGAGTAATTTTCACCTGTTTGACCATTCGAGTAGTACACTTAGAAGTCGCACACTCCCTCTCAACAGATTCTATGATAATGGCACTAAGAAGATTTATCAGTATAAGAAATCAACCAGCAAAAATATTTTCCGACAATGGTACAACCCTTTGAGGAGCCTCTGAAGAATTGAAAAAAGCTGTCAAAAATTTAGATCAAACTAAAATTCAGAGCAATTTATCAAAAAAGGTATTGAATGGAGTTTCTTTCCCTCCAGCCGCACCCCATATGGGAGGTGCGTGGGAACGCCTAATAAGAATCACGAAGACGTCCTTTTATTCATTGTTAGCAGGACAAAAACTTAAGGATGAACTTTGGGTACCTTGTTTGTAGAAATAGAGAATATTTTGAATTCAAGACCAATAACCAAAATTTCTGTTGACCCTGATGATCTAGAAGTTCTTACACCAAACCATTTTTTAAAGGCACACAAAAACCAGTGAAATATGGAACGAAATTGGTAATGAAGAAGATTTACGCAAGAACTGGAGAAAAATTAAATTTTAACAAACCAATTTTGGAAAATATGGACTAGAAATTATTTACCAACTTTGACGAAGCGAGTAAATGGAATGATGACCACCAATCGATCAAAATTGATGACATAGTTGTGGTTAACCAAGATAACCAGCCCAGAAACCTTTGGAAGCTTGGAAGAGTGACCGAACTATTTCCAGGACCTGATGGTAAAATTAGAGTTGCCACCATTAAAACACAAACTGGAAATTTAACACGACCAGTAAGCAAATTAGCAAGAATTAATACGGAAATCGAAGCATAGCACATTAATTCACAATTGCAGATTCAAGGGGGAAGAAAATGTAAAAACGTAACTTCTGAAAATTTTAAGGGGGAAGAATGTAATGAAGTATTGGCAGAATGCCTTTAATGTTATTGTTATTTGTCATTTGTTGTATTTTTTTGGTTATTTTTGTCATGTTGGAATAGACAGTGTCAAATTGAATTTTGAAAATAAAGAAGTTGTCATTAAAACCCGGACTTTAAATACCGACTAAACCCAGACCCCAATTTCTTTCAAGCTAAAATATCCTTTTTTAAGTGTATGTTTGGTAAAAATTGTTGTTTGTTTCAATTTACAACCAATAAAACAGTCGTAATCTGTATTATTGGCTGTTTATAAAAATAAAAAAAGTTTATATCCAATTATATATATATATATATATATATATATATATATATATATATATATATATATATATATATATATATATATATATATATATATATATATATATATATATATATATATATATATATATATATATATATATATATATATATATATATTTATATATACACGTTTGGCGAGTTGAATCTTCGGATTGAATTTTAATGTATTAGACACTAATAGATAGAAGTAGACAGAGAACGACTGCACGGTAACCCCACCGATAGCGACGCCGATTCCCCGTACCGCTCGCAATGTGAATTTAATTTCGGCTGGCTCGCACTGCTGGCAGCTGGCAGTGATGTTTAGCAAGCGCTTGGAGGTCAGCCTCTAATCAAGTATTGGAATTTTACGCGCTCACGATAGATAAAAATGTATGTTGTTTTTAACGTGCCCATAATCGCAAGTCAAAAAAACAATACCATTTAATGATATTAATCTTTTGTTCAACAGTGAAGACCATTTTTATTTTATTACTGTATCCGTCTTCGTACCAAAGGTGGAAATAAATTGTAAACATGATCGGCTAAAGTACTTAGGTATGCGAGGAATTGCAACCGATCTTTGACCGGACTGATAAGCGCAACGACGACACGATAACCGCCCAGGTGGAGCAAAATTTGTTCTCGCTCTCTCCGTCTCCTTTCTTACATATTGCGCAAAATCATATTCGAAATTTTTCACGCCGAACGTGTATATATATATATATATATATATATATATATATATATATATATATATATATATATATATATATATATATATATATATATATATATATATATATATATATATATATATATATATATATATATATATATATATATAAATAATGAATATAAATAAATACTTGTATATACATACATACATACATACACCTGTAAAATTTTGTATATTTCTTTGGATGCCCCAAAGAGCTATCATATGTGAATATTTTACAAAACCAAGAATACTACATATATAGGTATCGAATTAAAAACTTTTAGTATTTTGCAAGTGGTTTAAAAAAATTAAAATAAACATATTTGAAAACAAAAAAGCAGGCTCAATATTTGGGGTTACTGCTGTAAATTTTGTATTATACACAAAACCAGCAGTAACAATTATTGCTGTTATAATAAATTTTATATATTTAATATCCCGTTGCTTTAAGTTGTACCTTAGTTAGTTAGGTTTATCCAACGAAGACTCAACTGGGTTTTTTTGTAACATTCTTCGTATTTAAAAAAAGTGAAAACTATATGGCTGGTTTATCTTCTTAGTACAATTTTAAAGAATATTTTAAAAAACTATTTGCATTTGTCATATCGTAATATTATTTTACTAAAAATACAAAATGCTCTATTATAATCATTATCAAAATATTTTTCTCAGCGTGCCTCTTATAAATTTAATAATTATACATAATAATACTAGAGATTTATGCTTCTACGTAGTCAGTCAATAATAACTCTGTTATAATACCATCTTAATTATTAATACGTGGATTTTATTTTCAGAAACCTTTGCTGTTCAAAGATTTGAGCAGCAACCTACTTACACCGAAGTAAATCCTGGGCAGGATGCGTTACTGGAATGTAAAGTCTTTAATAAGAGAGGATCTTGCTCTTGGCAAAAGGATAATAAGGTAAGATAACAATTATAAACTGGATTGGGTAGTTAATTACTTTTAAAAAGTATAATTAAACGTTGATAAATAAAACAAATTACTTTGTTTACTATTACTGTATTATAAAAAATTGTGATTGCAGCTTCGTAGTATTAAGTAGACTATTTAGACTAAGCCTTATCTGGTTTTGGTTGGATATACAAGGTGGCAGACATGTTTTTGGTAGAAACTCTTCGTAAAAATGTATATGACAATAATCAAGATATGCTTCCTCTTAGAAAGATGCGGAATATTTGTTATATATACAAGGTGTATAAAAATCAAACAAAAAAATCTTTCTTTTTCTAGTTTTTTTTTTATAATCTGGGCTGTTTGGCCTTACATACTATGTGTTTTGGCCATGGATCTAAATAGATTACTCTAATATGTAAAATCCCTAAACACATATGGACAAGGACACACGCTTCACATCCTGGGATCCGTCAGGATGACTTTTAGTAAAAGACACACAAAGAGGACCACTAAAGAAGGAAAAAAACATAAAGGAAAGATTTTTTTCTAGTTAAATGGCGTATTCTAGTCTAGAAGCCTGAATTGTAGGCGTTTTTTGACGGTCAATCAAAAAAAAAAAATTAATACTTTGGTTATCCATTTTTCTATTATTTAGTTATCTATATTTTAAGAATTTTTAGAAAAGTATTCAACAAAAAAAAAGTATATATTTTACAAAGTTACACACTGTTGAAGTAGAGGGAAAAAATAAGCATGTTCATCTTGTCACGATTCCCTCTATTTTGGTCATTTTAAAAACAATAAAATGGTACGTGTTTTATTAGTATAAATGTCATTATGACGGGACCAAAAAAAATCTCGCAAAATGGCGGTTTTTCAAAAAAGGGTAGTTTTTTTTTCAGTTATTTTGTAAATTTTTTGAAGTTTTAAAAATAATTGAAATTGACAATTTTCAGTTTTTTTCCTGCATACAAAGATATATAAAGAAACTACGCTAATTTTCAAAAATATTGATCAATTAGAATTTGAGATTTTGTGACAAACGTTTCAAAAAAAGTTTAAAGTTGTAACTTTACATTTTAGCTTCATTGCGCCGAACAACAAACTTAGCTATAACTTTTAAAATAATTTAAATAAAAAAAAATATTTTAAGGAGATATTCTTTAATATCTAAACTATCGAAATATGAAAAAAATGTATGTTTTTTTCAACTTTCTAGTCTAGAATACCCCCTTAATCGCAAATAACCTTTTAAGTATCGATTTTAGGTAAAAATTAAAAAAAAGATTCTTCGTTAAATTTCCTACAAGCCAAAGTTAATTAAGAATAGTAAAATGGATAATGCTAGTTGCCAAAAAGCAATAAACAAACAATAAGGGCAGAGAACGCAAAGTTTTTTTCGTAATTTTATGGATTTTTCAGATTTTTCTGAAAAGCTTCATAACCGGACAAAAATAGTGAGACATCGTGTTAAATTTTGTTAAAGTCAGTTTAATAGTTTGTGCATTTTTACAAATTAAGTACTTCTAAATATTAAAAAAAGAATTTATCATTTAAATTGTTTTTCTTTCTTTGATTGTATGTTAAAAAAAATAAAATTTGTCACCACTCTGTGACAAAAACATATCGTTTTCTTCTTAGGTAGGTAGGTAGGTAGGTTTAAAGTGAGTGGGTATAACACCCTTTTACCGCGACCGATCGGTCTATTGTGGCTCTTTTCTTTTTCTTCCTAGATGTATATGAAGGGTCAACAAAATAACTTATGTGGTGAAGACAGTGTTCTTTCATTCTATACAACATCACAGAATATGAACTACTTTCTTAGTTCTGAAATGGTATATCTCGGTTACTCTTAACTCTATATGCTATACAGAAACACACAGCGAAAAAATTTATAGAACAATGTCTTAAGAAATACAATACAAGAAAAACACCATTAGAGTAGTCAAATTTAAAAAATCATATCTCGGTTCCTAAAAATCATATAGACCTTCACCCTAAACTGTTTTAGAGAATATGATAACAGCTTTTTTAGTATAAAGCCATATTAATGTTTAAATTAAGGTAAAAAAAGTTATTGGGCAAAATTTGAAAAATTAAAAAATTTTAGCCTCGCGTTTTTGATGTCAGCCAAAAAAACGTTTGTTGACTTAAATATGTGACATTTTGATAGAAAATTTAATTTTAAACAATTTTTGGTTATTGTATGTGTACAAAAAGTGCATAGAATCTAAGGTAAAATTCAAAACCTAAAAAGTTTACAAATTCACATCTATCTCAAAAATGGACCTCTTTAAATGGTAGCACTTCGCGGTTTTTTATATTTTAGGATCAGTTGAACGTATGAAATAAAAAAAGTTCTTCAAAGTTGTAGTTTCTTTTACCTATTTGTTTAAAAAAGATAATAGTCTATCTATTATGTTTGTAAAATTTAGTTGACTCCAAGATGTTTTTTTTTTACTTTTTAAATTTGCTGTAAGTAAATTATAATTATTTAACAAATACCTACATTTAGGTCTTTAAAACCTTATATTACATAGGTCAGGCTAAAAGAAATTTAAATATTAGGTTTAAGGAGAATGATACCTGTAAACGCTTAAATTTTTCTTGTTTTTCATGATTTTTATTGAAAATTGGCATCTGGGTTAATCAAACAATTATTATTAAATTTATATATATATATATATATATATATATATATATATATATATATATATATAAAAATTTATATATATATATATATATATATATATATATATATATATATATATATATATATATATATATATATATATATATATATATATATATATATATATATATATATATATATATATATTTTTTTCTTCCAGAGAGGTCGCGGCGAGACTTCTCAATCGACAATATTGTAGCATCGGGTCTAGTGATTTAAAAACAAAAATCAAAATTCTGTGTGTTTATTAATGTCATAATTTTAAGATGAATCTAAAAAAATAGTAAAAAAAAAATCGCGGCATAAAATACTGAAAAAATTAAATGATTTTTTGGCCGAATTTTTCTATGATTTTGCCTTGATGAAATTATTTTTAAGAAAAATTTTTGGAAATTTGTAGTCTCATATAGAAAATAATATCATTAAATGGATGTGTGCAAGATTTCAAAGATATAGATTACTAACTTTTTGAGTTATCGTCTATGCCAATTTGAAAAGTATGGTTTTGAGAAAAACGAGTTTAAAGTTTAAATACATATAGAATAGGGTACCAAGGGAATCCTGGGTAGTCACGGTTTAACCATTATAATATAAGAAATACTTAAAAAAATTTAGTGACGTATTTTTAAAGGATTATACTAACATTTTATGAAAAAAAAAACAAAAACAAAGAATTAATTATGTTTTATCAAAAATAATGGGCAATTCCTCTTACCCAAAAATATATTTTTTTAAATATTGTTAGTATATGAAATGCGATACGTGGCTGTCCTTAACAAAGAAAACCACTTTTATTGGTGTCTTTTTTCTTAGCATTTTACCGAAAACTTTTTATTAACCTTTACCATTTTGCTTTATCATCTTCTAAACCATTATATACTTGGAAAAATCGATCCTCGCCCCCGATTCTGGAAAACAAAGGAGCCATATCTCAAAGAGAACACCCGTATTCTTCTATCGAAACTAATGATGGACATTATTATTGCAACATCCTTTGGAAGAATAACAAATGCCAACGACATACGAAGGATAAGGAACGCCGTAAAAGCAAAAAGAAGTATGGAGACGATCCATCTTGGATCGACCGAGGTCTCTTTAAGACAAGAGGACTGGATCTGAAAAGTAAAAGATAATAGATTTAACAAATTAAAGTCATAAAAACAGTGAAAAATATAAAAATATCTTGTAACTTTGAGCTGGCTAAGGGGGTATTCTGGTTTAGACGCAGGAATTTTGGGTGATTTTTTTTCGGACGCGAAAAAACAATAAATATTTTTACTATACATTTTTTTACTAGTTATTTATTAAGATTTTAAGAGTATGAAACATTAATTTATAATAAAAAAATAAAAACTGCAGAGCTTCAAAGTGGGACGCTCAGGAAAATGGCGTGTTCTGGGGTCCTTTTAGTGATCTGAAATGATATAACAATGCCGTTTCGATTATTTTTGATCTTTTAGATCTAAAAGTTAGGTATTAGGAACAAGCTAGTAAAACTAGTGTCATATATATTAAAGAACAAAAAAACTCACCACAGTGCGTACTTCGTAGACGATAATGCATATTTATAAACAATTAGGTGTATATTTACATTTTAAACAACACAAAGGACAAACTATTTCCATCAATAATAAACATAAACTGATTGCTATAGAAGGACGATGTATATTTTATTAAGGTTGTTGATATCTTTTTTGTCATTTATGGAATTTTGTTTTTTTTTAATTTCGATCATCTCTAAAAATTCTCTTTTTTACTGGCTTTGTTCTGTTTTAAGTATATATTTGTTTTATTTACTTTTGATTTTAATAAAACAAAAATACTTAAAACAGAACAAAACCAGAAAAAAGAGAATTTTTAAAGATGACCGAAATTCAAAAAAAAAAAACAGAAACAACTTTAGCTATAACTTTTAAAATAATTCGAATTTTGAAAAATTCTTTTAAGGGGATATTCTTGAATATCCAAATTATCAAAATATAAAGATAAAAACATGTTAATTTTTTTAAGTCTCCAGTCCAGAATACCCCCTAAGGCTGTTAGAACAAAGAGAAAAATAATTATGAGGTTTAAAAAAAGCGATAAATCTCGCAGGTAGGTAAAAGAAGAATGCTTATTTGTAAGAATGGCGTCTTTGAATTTGATCAAGAATATTAAAAGTTGTGGAAGACACAATTCCCCAGACATGGGAACAATATTGTAGATTAAGTTCGATTAAGGATACGTACAATATATACAGATTCAAAGAAAGGGGAGAAATATTTTCTGGTTTAAAAAGGAATTCGAGCTTTTTTAAAGCTACTGTGGCTATGGATACTACTTGTGCCAACTATTTTTTTTTAAGTATTGCCTACCGGGTTAAATAAATCTTTGTTCTGCTAAACTTGGCTGGTCATAAGTGGAGGAGTATTAGTAGACTTTTTTTGCGTCAATAAATACGATTAGTTTAATGATCTGTAAAAGAAATATCTGCAATATTATGAGCTTGCGTATTTGGCTAAAAGCTAAAAAAGTTACCATCTACAATAAGTGTGATGTTCGTCGATTACAATACAAACCAACAAGTCAAAAACAAAGTTTAAGTTAAAGAAAGTTTGTTTGGGAAAACATCTTGACTGACATGTTCAAACGCCTAAAATACGTTACAAGCAATGATCTACGATTTACTAAGTAACTCAAGGAATTTGTTCCAATCGTAAGAAACAAATAAGACAAGGTCGGCCACGTAAAATGTGCTTTTAAAATACTTTAAAATTTAAGAAATTTTTTTCTATTACCTCGCAAACAATTAAAAAATATATAGGTCTAAAGTAATAATATAGGTTTTATATTCTATTATAAGAGATAGGGTAAAAAAACACGCGGAACCTATCAGCACCCAAAAAAAATGACGTGTCATAAGAACTTCAATAGGGGCAAGTGCAAGAGCATATATTTTTAAACAATTACTTGCATGCCGCCCAGTCCAGACGGTTTTTTGGTTTTAGAATAAGAAAGGATTTGCTTAATTTGCTTAAGTTTAAATATGATTTCAGACATTTTATGAAAAACGGAAGCAACTGTTGAAAAAGGTACATTAAAGGAAGCATTAGGGACTGGCAAAAACTTGTTAACAGCCTAATTAGTTAAAGAGTTTTCAATGATCTTTTTTGGCAAAGGACAAAGAGGATTGGCTTCCATTCGACCAAAAGTATCAAATTTATTCCCTAATGCTGTTTTTAAAAAAAGAAATAGCATACTTCAACAAACTTGTCTGGGTTTTTTGACGTCACCAAATATGATTGAAATCTAAGTCACTAGACCCAGCAGTTTAAAAAAAAAAAAATGGAGTTTATAATTATTGGCTCGCTTTTTTTAAAAACGTTTATTTACTTTTATTATCCACATTGTTATTAATTAAACCATTTTTATTAGGACCTGTTACCCATAGTGTGTATTTTGTGTATATGTGTGTTTATACCCATTAACGTTAATGACAAAAATTACAAAAACCTCTTACAAAACTGTTCTGCACTATTTCGTGTAATTTAATTTTTACTACCTACCTGCTAGAATTGCTACATTAAAAATTTAAAGAATCATTACCCTAATTAACCCGAAAGTGTTTCGGTGGTTTTAAAATTTTTATAAGGCCAGGCTAAGTATTATTAATTAAACCAAGTCTGGAGTTGTTTATCTTTATAAAACAGCGGCAATTACTTTTCATTTATCCTTGCTAATGTGTTTAACTTTCCTGCGCATTAAGTTATATTTTTAATGCATTTTCTTGCTTTTCTATTGCAACCTGTGGTAATGTTGTTTGTATGCGGAGGAAAATATTTTTCTAGGTATCACGTTAATTATTTTTATCTGTTTTTATTTCTATGACCAATTTATGGTGGACGATTTTTGCCGACAGACAAGAAATTATACAGGGTGTCGCTAAAAGGTGCAGGAAAATGCTACTACAAATACCTTTGGCTAAAATACCACAATCCAATCTGACTCACCTAAGTCCAAAAGTGCAGAATTTCGCAGATACAGAGTGTCAAAAGTTCAGTTTGGTTTAAGTTTTTTTTTATCTTTATGACAGCTCACGAAGGATTATTATATATGTATTATATTCTACGGATTATATATACATATATAAACCTAAGTACCAAAGTACCGTGAGTGCCGGGTTTTCGGTGTTTAACCCATCTCTTCCCAGTTGTTCCGTCAACGTTGTTCAAGCACTGAAACATGCAAATGTTGCATTTTACAGCACCTTTTAGACAACGCGGTAGTGCCACCACGGACGTTATTTTTAAATAACTACTACCTAAAAGTGTCTCTCCGGCTCTGGGAATCGAACCCGGATCGCCGGGGTGGCGAGCCGAAACTCTGACCACTACGCTACCGGAGAGACATTAAACAATTTTGTGAATAATTGATAAATAGCAGGGTTTTGTGCAGTAAAAAATTAAAATTTGCCATTATATTTATTGTAAAATTAAGAAAGCGCTACCTGCGGTACCTTGCACACATTTTACACGAAGTAGTTGGTACAGAGATGATTTAATTAGACGAATTTAAACCAAAATTGACACTGAGAAATGATGCCGAAAGGCTTCAAAGAGTTAAATTAATGATGTATTATTCTTTGTACACACAAAAATGGATTTCAAACACTTGTGTAAAATATTTTTATTTAATAAGTCTCTTACTGACTGTTTTACTAGAAAATAAAATTAACAATACGTTAGGGTATTTGTTTTTGTAATGTTTGTTATGCAAGAATAATACCTATTCTTGTGGCAATATAATAAAATGCAATGTAACGGCAATTTTAATAAGAAAATTAAAAACTATATATATTTAATATGCTCAAGACTCAACACACACCAGACATACCTTTATTTAGTAAAAAACGTTGAAAAGTAATAATTTTTATTCAACACTAAGTAACATTTTAATTAAAGTTATTTGCTTTAAATTGCGTCCGGTTTTCACAATAGTTTAGACCTGTTCTTACACGATTTAATTTTTTTAAATGCAAATATCTTAAAAATGACTGATTTAATTAATTCTTAACACGTATACCATTTTTGGGTAAAAAACGTTAAAGAAAAATAATTTTTATTAAAAAGTTAAATACAGAGAGTTTCAAAATAGGTTTTTTGTTTTAAAAGTATGCCGGGCACTGTAGATGGCGCCCTCTAAATTTTACAATAAAAATAAGAGCAGATATTAATTTTTAACCTTACAAAACCTCCCTAGTCGAATATTGTAACAATATACCAACCAATAATAAAACTATGTATAAAAAAATAAAACCCAATCAAACTTTTAACAATGTGTATCTCCGAAATAATTCTTTTGGAGTAAGGTCACTTCACTTAGATCGTCATATTTTAGCTTCAGGGTTTGTGATTAAATTTTTCTGCACCTTTTAGCGACACCCTGTAAAAAAAGTTCAAAACAAACAAAAAAAAAAAAAAAGTAATAAAATTGTCAATGTCTTTGTTTTGTTATGTAAGTCACTTGGTATATTTAAATTTATTTATAAAATATTTGGTTTTATAAAAATTAACTTACGGATGTAGGCACATTTTTCCATTTTTTTTAAGCAATTAAAATTAGAATTTTTTTACTAGATAGGTAAATGTGCATCATGCCATAATATATTGTCAAATAATTTTAAAGGGTGAGTATCATACAAACTAATTTTATATTAATAAAACAAAGCAATAAAATTTTAAATTACAAAGCAAAATTCCATCACCTATATCTATTTTTCGACCAGATTATATTAAATTTTCCATTCTATTGTTATATATCTTTAGACTATACTAATAAATAAATATTTACCACAGGGTCTAAAGTAAAAAAAAATTTGGGTGTAAACGTGCTTTTAATGTAATAAAATATTTACATTATTTTTTAAACTAATTAGTACGTATAAGGTATACAGAAACAATTAGTATAAACTAACTATTTGGCTTTTTACAGTTAATTCATAATATTTATTATTGTGGTTTCTAAACTTGCTAACTTATATGTTAAGTAGCAGCCTATTGCCCTTAATAAATAATAAGGTATCGACTTATTAATCACACATATTGTTAACAATGTGGTAAATTTGGCCAAAATTAACAAGACTTTTTAGGTTATTGTAGACAGAGATATGATTTGGAATTTTTTATAGAAAATTATTGTAATATTTAAAAATAAAAAAATAAAGAAATTACATATTCAAAACGTATGATCTCTTAAATACTGAGCAAGATAAATACGACTTATTCAACTTCACTTTTAGACAATGTTGCTATACAGTTACAAGCTTAGAAATTTCTTAGTAAATAACCTGCAAAATATATATAGCATCCGACTGTATAAAATTTCTAGTTATCCATTTAAGAATTAATAATAAATTAACCCTCCAGTTCTTCATAAAATTACGATTTAAATAATTATTAAAATTTTATTTTTTAAATATTAATCATTAGGGACACAAACAAAATTAATTTTTAAGAAACGGTAAAACTGCTATAATAAATTCAAAAACTAAATTCACTAATGTGTGCATTGCAAGGGTTTTATATAACAATTTTTTCTACAACTTTAAAAAATGTCTGAAAATTAGGTAAATATTTGTAAAGTATTTACATGTCTTTACTATATTATATTTAGATTATTTGTTTGTTAAAAAAATATTTTTACCTTATTAATTTTAGTAAAGAAACTTTAAATTTCGTTTACCATTTGTAAGCAGTTGAATTCGGTACTGCAGATTGAATACCATATGCACAAGATCGGCCCACGAAGACGTCCGCATGTGCTTCGAAACACAACTTCGTGCCCGATGGCAAGTAAGATCAATCCCCGGCAATGAACTTGTTGCCGGAAGTAAAGATTCCCAACAGGATCGTGATTTTTGAGTCTGGACTGGTAGGAAATATAAAAGTGTGAGCCGCAATAGACCGATCGGTCGCGGTGGAAGGGTGTTATACCCACTCACTTTAAACCTACCTACGTACCTACGTATACAAGTAATTGCTAAATTAAAAGTGCAATGAAGACTTAACAAACAACAAGAAAAGTAATATTTGCTTTCTATACTATTAAACATTATACAGTAAAATAATTCCATTTTTACTAAAAATTGTCATATATATTTTTATTATAATTAAATTTTTATTAAAATTTTATATTCAATTAAATTGTGCTTATAATGGTCTATAGCTTTATACTATGTATGTATCGTTAACATTAATATAGATCGTATTTTTGGTTTCGTATTTATTTTTTTAGTTTCTAGAATAGTATATTAAAGTATACGCTTTATTGCTTTATTAAAGTACGCTCAGGCGTACTTTAATAAAGCAAAAGCGGGTGCCAATAAAAAACCATCACATAATGTTTTTATTTTTAAACTATAAATAGGTTTATAAAAATAATTTAAAAAATGTACCTTATATATTAGAAGAAAAACTATGTAAACTAGTGATTTTATTAAAACAAGTTTAAAAATTTTAACTAAAGTTAGAAATTTTAAAACGTGAGGTAGAAGAGTTTAATACGGATAATGCGCAAGAAATCATAACCAACACTTTAATTTAATAACCTTTATAAAATTTAAATAAAATTACATTATTTTAATTTTATTAAAGTTAAAGTTCCTTTACAACTTAAATGGTTGATTATTTTATTAAACTTAAAAAAATATAACATTTAATGCCCAAACATTAAATTAAATATTATTTAATTTACGGCCCTTACAGAAGTAGTTATAAGTTTATTAGTTATTTTCAAAAACACCCAAATGTAATGTCTAAACTTTATGAGTCTTCGTGTTATCAACATAAAATTTTATTACTTATGTAAATTTTATTGAAATAACATCGTAATTTTTTAATTGATTTTAAATCGACACTAAAATGTTTTTTAGTAAAAAGGCCATAAAATATTTTAAAGTTTATTTAACTGATAAAACAAAGTATTTTAAATTTTATTTATGTTCTTATACTTAAACGGCTTATGATGGTAAATAACTTTTACAGCTGGTTTTATGTCAACAAGGGTAATATAGTTTAAATTTTATGACTACCTAAGAAGGGATATGAAGTAATTTAGAAGTAGTAGTTATTTGTATAACGTTCGTGATGGCACTGCCGCGGTGTCAAAAGGTTTAGTACAAATTCCATTGTTAGGTGACAGAATTCAAGATGATTAACATAACAAAATGTAGTTTTCAAAGTAAAAACTTTTACATTTTATTAAATCTAATCATAACATGTATACATATTTGGTAAATTAACGGCCAAGTGATGATCGCGTTGTTAAATTTAGCAATGGACTTAGCAATTGTTAAAAGTTAACAACGGTTTAGAATGTTTAACAAAACGTTATTTTCAGTGTTATTCAATTTTTTAGAGCAACGTGTCAAATAATTTTTTTAAACATTCTAAACCGTGTTACTTGAAATTTTTATAAGTTAACAATTTAAATAGTTTAACAAAATGTAGATTTTAAGGTTGCTCACTCATTGAATAACACTGACAATCACGTTTTATTAAAAATTTAAAAATTTTAACTTTAAATTGTAAGTCCATTTCTAATTTAAAACGCGATCAGCCGTAGGTCGCAGAGTTCTTTACCTAATACTGGATGATTATTTAGTAAAAAGACCTATACTAACCGTTGTTTTGCATACATATTTATGGTATAATGTATTCTTATTTTTTTAAATTTAATAAATAAAATAACACCCGCCTGCATTTTAAATTTCAAACTGAAAGTTGACTTGATTTAAAATTAAATTTCAAAGATATGCTATACAGGGTTTTTCTTAATAACATGCTAATATTTAAGGGGGTGATTTTTGAACCAAATTTTAACAACCTTTATCTCAAAAGATAAGACGTTTAGGACATACATTCATATAAAGTTTTTTTCTTAAAATTGGTCCAAGAATCATCCCCTTAAAAATTAGCATATTATTAAGAAACACCCTGTATATACCATATTACCGCCCATGTTCCGAGTAAAAATGGGCAGTTTTCAGAATTTATCCTTTACTTGTGTTTTGGAACCTAGTAGTTTAGAAACCACTTGACAGAAATCTTTAAATTTTTTACAGGTGATAAGAATACTTATCTGAATTTACATGGCAAATTTTATTCCTTTATGTGAAACGATGGCAAAGTTATGTAGGGTGGAAAATCTTTAAAACCTCTCGTGTAGTATACACACTGCGTGGGTCAGGCTGAAACTTGACCTGGCGTACTACAGTGAACCTAGAAGTCTATTTTTTAATAAAACCTAATTTCGAATAGAGTTTAGCGTTAGTAATGTCTAAATTCAAATCTTATTTTGATAAATGAATCCAGAGTAAAAGTAAAAAAATGTATTTTTTAAACTATTTTTGTACTGTTTTATTTAAATATTTATTGCTAAAATATATGATCTTTTTCTTCTTATTAAGCCATACTCTAGTTAGAGTGTAGGCGCCCTCTCGCACATATCTGTGTTGCGTACCAACTGTTTTTACACATATATTCGGGACCACCGGCTTAACGTGCCTTGCGAAGCACATTTAAAAGGTTTTTGCTAGGCAGAAATACTATACAGTGGTTTGTCATTGCCTTTTGTGAGGTGACGAGCTATAAAAAACTCCAAGGGACTCCACGGTGAGAGGCGTACGCTGCCACTACACCAGCTCGACCACTAAAAATGTATGGTATTGACCATTATTCTCAACTAAAAGATAAAACTTTTTAGGGCTAAAAAATGATGACTCGAAAGTGTGTTTAGGACCAGTGTGGCAAAATAGTCAACTTTTTTTAAACCATCATCCCTTTTTACTAAACTAAAGCTGATTTAAAAAAACTAACCATTTTAAATAATAATTTTTAATAGTGATGTATTAAACATATATATTTTTTTGTTTTAATTAAATTTTAAAAAATAAATATACTTATTTATATAAATTTACAGACTATTGTTTATTTATCAAATTTAGGAAATTAATGTCGACAATATTTAAATGTATCGGTCTCCAAATTAAACTTGATATATACTAAGTAACAAAGAACGGTAAACACTCAGTATTTATATTTCTATTTGAATAAATTAACAGACTAAATTTATTTATTTATCAAAATTTAGAATACATTTTCACTTAATCTTTATGTTAAATTATTCGGATTTTCCAAATCACAGTGTTAAGGGATTTATCTTTTTTGATACGTCCAAGAAGTACCCAAAAATGTTCAGTATTTTATATTTTTTAAATTTTTGAACCAAGAATGCAACAAGTAAACTGTCTAGGTTGTAGTTTATTTTAGATGTTCACACAAAATTTAAAAGCATGTGACAAAAGTGTTGAATTATCCGTTTTAACCAAATACAGGTTATAGAAATTTTCTTTTAATCGTCAAAATGTAGCCATGATGACTAAAGTGAATTATGAGTTACTTTTTCGATTTCTTTAACACATAGAACGCAATGTGTACATAATACTTTCTGGCCTTGTAACGAATTTATTATTATGATCGTTACAACATTAAACTAACAATATCTTAAACAATGGCCCTTAAAAATAACTATGCCAGTTCACACATAAGGTTATCTAGAAAATTTCGTTTTAACATCCTAATTGAAATAAAAGTACCAGCTACTAAAGTGAGTTGTTTTCTTTCGTCACTCAGTATTAAACAATAACTCATATAAGTCACTTTCTGGCATCTTTCGTTATACAAAATAATCAAGACCAGTTTCACCATACAATCTCTCAATGGTTTACCCTTAATAATTTTTCATCTAAAAGTGTCCTCTTGACATGACCCATAGCATAAATTTCCTAAAATTTTTCTCAATTCCTTCACTAATTCCTTTCTGGCTTATTTGGACCAGTTTACACCTGCCATCTTTCTTATTCACCATCCATCCCAAGGCGGTCTGCCTAACTCACTTTGTTCTCTCGGCCCTTTATATTTTTGGTGGCCATCTATCGTTGTCCTATCTTGCTACATGACCGCCATTGCACATTTATCTACAATGTCCTTACTTTACGGTTTTTTCGTTTCTTATTTTGGATCTCAGACTGACTCTCAACATTGACCTTTCGATTGCCCTCTCCATCACCCGCAGTTTAATGGCGTTTCTTTGAGTTAGAGCAATAGTTTCCATGCCGTATGTCGCAAGAGGTATTGGGATAGCACTATTCTTCAATATATATGACAGTTTACCATATGCGGGCCATGAGAGTTTTATTCGTGTTAATATTTCTGTCGATCTATTTCCTTTCTCTAATGATATTGTATGCCCCAGATAGTTATATTCATTTACATTTTTGATATTGGTGCCATCAATAGATATATTCGTATTTTCTGGGCTCATTATCTTTATCTTTAAAATGTTTATTTGCAGTCCGACATTTTTTGCTTCCTGCTTAGTTGTTGAAGCATTTCTTTGATCTCTGTACCGTCATCCGATATAACACGATATCGTTCGCAAATCGTAGGTTATTTAGGCGTGTTCCATCTATTTTGCTACCTTTATTTTTTCTCTGTAGTCTTTTGTAGACTTACTCAAGAGCTAATGTAAACAATTTTAGTGATATGGTATCCCCCTGTCGGACTCTACGTTAAGCCTTGTTTTAGTTAGCTTTTAGATTTTGAAAAAATAATACTCAATGTAGTGATAAAAAATCCTACTCAAAACTCACCCTGTATTTTTTACGATTGTAATAATAAAATTAAATTTTAAACAGACGTAAATTCTCTAATTATTATAAAATTAATAAAATATTTAATTATCTATAAATGTCAATCATCAGTGTATTTATTATCAGAACAAAATTATCCATGGCACTATTTAATTAACCCAATTAACTGTACTAATATCTACTGTTATTTAAACGGTTATTTATTTGACCCAATAAAACGAATGTGTAGCCGGAAAATGAGTTATTTAAATTACCACTTACAATGCTATTGCTGACTAACCAAATAGTCACAGCTAAAACAGCAAGTTACTAATAATTTTCCAATAGCGGCACAGACAATTAGCGAAATTACAAATAGAACAAAAAGGTGATATAGCAATGGTCATTACAATAACGCGTTCGCAGCTTTCTGAAAATTGGATGCAAAGTTTATTGGATTTGGGGAAATTTGTTTCGCTCGTGAAAAAAATCTCAATTTTGTTGATGTTGCTGCTTTATTTCGAGCTTTATACGCTTGATAAGAATCCCATTAAAGTGAGGTAGCTGGAAACAATAAAGGTGTAAAAACGCCAATTTTTCTGATGCGATTTCAATTACCTGGCTTTTTCGCAGCACAAATTTGTAACTTCTATTTGATTAAAGAATATTACTTTTTTTTATTAAAACGTTTATTTGACGTTAGAGAAATTACCGTTTTTTATTATAAAAATGGACTATTACATTTTTGCAATAATATACGAAAAAAATTTAAAAAGGGTAAAATTTTAAAGCTAGGACTATTTTTATAACATTAAATTTTCATTTCAATCTACAAAATATTCTTTGGGTTATTTACCCTTACCCTTACATATGCAAGGACTTCTTTAGTCTAGGTCTTAAGATAAAGACTTACAATGTAAAGTTTGCATTAAATGTAATATTTTTAAATTATTTTATTAAGTATCTTTAATATATAAAACCTATTGGTTTTATAATATTAAGAATCTCATTAAAGTACCTTACTTTATAAATAACAAAGGTGTAAAAACGCCAACTTTTTGTGATGCAATTTCAATTACCTGGCTTTTTCTTAGAAAAAACCTATGACATCAACTTGATTTAAAAATATTACTTTGCATGAAAAAAAAACCTAGTTTTTAATGTTAGAGAAAAAGTAAACAATTATTTACGTAAAATTATTTATTTTATGAAATTAAATTTTTAATTAAACCTATAAAATATTCTTTAGGCCATATATGTGAGGACTACTTCGGTGCAGGTCTCCAGATATAGATTTACAATGTGATTAGTAAAGTTCGCATTTTATTTGATGTTTTTTATTAATAGTTTTATTTAGTTTTTTAATATACAAAAAAAAATTAGTTTAATAATACTAAGAAACCTATTTAGGTGAGTGAAGTGAACCGGCAGATTGCCTGAAAATAATAATAAAAAATACCTAAACAACCAAACAAAAAAACCAAAATAATTACCTAAGTTTTGAGATTGAATCTACCACCGATTTTAAAATAAAGTTGTTATCCAATAATTTAACATAAAACTAAATATTATCTAGCTCATCCGAAAAAGCGAATGAGCCAGCAAGACATGGATCATCCACACCATATTTTGGACCAGAACGTGCCCCTGGAGTGACCAAAACCACAGCAGCAGGGCAAACCAGGGAATGGATCCGAAACAAGCACGAGGAATACTGGGAAAACCTCAGTAAAATAAGATATGGAAAACGCTTCATAAAGGGCCCATCCAAAAGACTAAAGGAAGAACCACTCAGACAAAGTAGGAAAAGACTTCGCTTAACCGTAGGGTTGCTTACAGGGTACGATAAGCTAAGCGGGTACCTACACAAGATAGGCTCATACAATTGTCACCCAAGTTGCAGAATGTGCGACAGGGGGAAGAAACAGCCTACCATATCATGTGCGAATGTGAAGCATTGAATCACAAAAGACAGGCATTATTTGGGCAACCGGAAATGAGCCCACAGAAATATATCAACCAACTAGTCTCGGGGTTATACATACTTGTAGAAGGAACAAGACTAATGGGAGGATTGGTATAGAAGATAATGGAAGATTAGACGCAAAAAGCCAAAGAGGCTGCGCTGCCTCTGGTAGTGAATCAAGTCGGCTCCCTGGGATAAAGAAAAAGAAGAAATATTATTTAAAATTCAAATTGCTACACTTTTGAAGAAAAATTCATCAAAAAGATTTTTTTCCACCATTTAGGACACCATGACAAATGTCATAAATGACATAGTAATCTGTTGTAATTGGTATAGTATTATTTTTTAAAATAAGAGGGGTGGTGTTTTTATTATAATTAGGTCTTTCTTGTATTACGCAACAAGAATTCCAAACAGAAAGGATACTTTTTCCTTGATCGTGGACACAGATACTAAATCTAATATTGGAATGACACCATCTAGATGCAAAAATATTTATATATATAATAATAATAATAATAACAAATAATTTGTTATTTTATCTTAAAAAATTAAGAATACTGCCTTGTCAGATCTAAAAAACTATATATTTTCTTATAACTTAAATATCTATTTTACAAATAAACCAAGAAATTATGTGTCGTCAAAATTAACTATACGAAATTTTGAAACGTGATAACAAACAATAAATTTGGTAAATATTATACCCCGTGGGTATCTAAAAAATTAATTGTGTGAAAATAAAGCCGCCCCATTTAAATCTAGTCCAACCTCGTAAAAACAGTCTATAAAAACCATCATCGTGATGCAAAGAGGGTTCGGAGAAAACAAAATTCTTCGAATATTCCTATTATAAGGGTATAAAAATTGAATTATTTGTTTTAATCTCTTAAGAAAATGCCTCATTTATTACCTTTTTACCATATTATTCAGAAGATAAATTTCATTTATATTGCAGTCTCTGAAAAACAGTAAGTGCTGTTTGCTTTTATAGCCCGAGCTCGTAAAATTTTAATTTTTGACAAAGCATGCTTCAGTTTAAAATATTAATATTTTAGATAATGATCGTTTTTTGTTAAAAACACAACTTTAAAATACTATAACCATTTTTTGCAAAATCGTTTGCCTATTAGAAAAATATATTAAAAATTGCAGGTCATCAATATTGTTACTAACTTTTAAAATATGTTTTAGTTTTTGACTTGTAAGGAAGCTAGGATTACTCTGCAGTTCAGATATAACAAACTTTGTGTATTACGTACGCCCGACTATAACCTACAAAATTAAAAGTTTTAAATAAAGGAACAAATTCTTTGTACATTTGAACCACTTGATCTTGTCTATATCAAAATGTCGATATGACGTAAATTTTCTAATACGATGGCAGTTATGCTCTTCTTGATTTCCAAAACCATTGTACAAATTAGTCTGCACAAATAAAGGAACTGTACGTTGCGTCGCCTAGTGAAATATGGTGAAAAGCACATTTTTTAAAATGCAATAAGTACAAGGCTAGAACTCTTACAGGAAAAGTCGAAATTATAAGCACACTGCAGGGTAAAGCAGCGAATGCCCAAATATGTAACGGTTAAAACTTGTTAGACTTTACAATGGGCACTAGTAAACCCCAAGGTAACGTCCAAGCTAACATGGAAATGCTACAAAGAACTGGAAGTCCTAGGAAACGCAACAGGTAACTCCCTGGGCACCGGGACATTCGAAAATAGAAGGCAACCAAAAAGCGAATGAACCAGGGAGACAGGGATCATCTACTTCATACTTTGGAACAGAACCTGCTCTTGGAGTGTCCAAAACCACAGCACGAGGGCAAACTGGGGAATGGATTTCAAAACAAACACGAGAAATACTGGCCCAGCATCAGTAGAATAAATCATGAAAAAAGCTTTATAAAGGGCCCATCCAAAAGAACGAAAAGAGAACTACTCCGACAAAGTAAGAAAAGACTTGCATATTAGTAGGGCTGCTAACATTGCACGATAGCCTAAAAGGACACCTACACAAGATAGGCTCATACAATGGGACCCAAGTTGCAGAATGTGCGATAAGGGGCAAGAAACAGGCTACCACGTCCTGTGGGAATGTAAAACGTTAAACCACAAAAAAGGACATTATTTGGGTAACCGAAAATGAGCCCACAGGAATTTATCAACAAACCAATCCCAGGGAAGAAACAAGAATAGTAAAAGAATTGGCATCAAAGAAAATGGAAATTAGACACAAAAAGCCAAGGAGGCTGCGCTGCCTCCGTAGTAAATCTAGATGACTCCCAGGAAAAAAACTTGTCAAAATCAGCTGTTCTACAATATGGGCCAACACGGTAAAATATCTAAATGGCAGCTCGTGATTTTTACAAACAGCAAAAAATGCAAAATTTGTCAAATCTATTTTAAATTAGCCACTGCTTTTGGTTTTTATTTTAAAAATAATTTAATGCTAATTCTGGTTAGCAGATTTTTTTAAATTTTCTTATAACGAAGGTCTGATTATAACGAGCATTTCCTACGTCCTCTAGAGGCTTCGTTATATCTGAACTTTACTGTATTTAATTTAATTTATTATTGACTTAAATAAATGCCTAGTTTTCGGTGATGTTGCGAAAGTTTGAAACTCTAGATCTCTTATTGACATTTTTTGCATCCTGTATTAAATTCTATTGCAAGGGTTTAAAAGATCTAGAGTCATTTATTTTTCAGTTTTATTTGCATCCTGTATTTTTTAGCAGTCTACCATTCTTGTCCAAATATTTATACAAGGCGATACAACTCTTCGCAAACTTTAGTTGCAGTTCGAACGTCATACTCCTCATTTAAAGACAGTGACAATTAAACAGTTACTATAGTTACATTCCATTGATAACCTGATTTTTTTATTAGAGGGCCGCCAATTATGCATTTTTAATACTGACCCAAAAAAATTAGGTACAACAGTAATAATGTTATATAGCAATAGCAAAAGCTGGTTTCTGAAAATGTAGGACATTAAACAAAAAAACTATACATGTACAAAAAAGATTTAAAAAGCCCGTAAAAATGAAACCACCTTTTTTTGAAAATATATTAGCCAAAACTTTTGCAATTACGAAATTATTTTTACCAAAACAAACCGAACTTTTTATAGTCAATTTTATTTCAGAATATTCTGTTAATTTTTAATTTTTACCAGTTCCACCAAGAATTTTAAACAAGATGCCTTTTAGATATATATTTTGGTAATGACTTATTAATGTAAAAAGTCATAAAAATATTTTTTTAAAGCTAAAGATGCCTAAGGATATGTATATCATAACAAACATAATTATGCAAAATACGTTTAAAAGAAATAAAAGTCGTAAATATCCCCAAAATGACAAAGTCATTTTAAACTCATAAAAATAGCTGTCAAAAATGTTTATAGAGATTAAGTAGAAACATAATTTTGTAAAAGAAGGGCAGCGACATAAACTACGGCATTTTTTTAATATCTAAAAAATACCATACTTTTTATAAATTTAAAACACAGTCATTAAAAAAATACATTATTTTATACTTTGGGGAAAAAGAGATTATTTTTGTACAATAATTAATGAAATGTAATCTTTTCTTTTCTCATAATAAACCTAATGCTTATTAACCATGGTTTAGTATAATAAGACAGTATTTGTATTTTTGCTTAATAAATATTTAAAAAATATTTATAGGAAATTTAAGAAGAAAAACAAAGGCATTCTGACCTTCTGTTTCAAACATTTTTTTTAACGTAAGCCTTTATTGCAATGAGAATGTTAATGTAAAACTCTTTTTTTAATGTACTTATCAATTACTTTTCATATTTCGTTAACCGAATGACAAAGTAATTTAAAAATACTTTATTAACGCTAGTATCGCTACTTTTTGATAAAATAAAAGTTCACACTAAAAGCTATGGCTCTCTTCGTTTATGACCAACTAGGCAAAATTAATTTTTTCCATTTTTAACTTATCTCGTATTTTAGTTATCTTGTAACTAACAACAAAAGAGAAAACATATACACTCATGTACAAAAATATCCAATTATCTTTAAATTTGGCATAAGACGCAATGCTAATTGTCTCTACTAAAAATATTGATATAACCACTTAGAAATCATTAAACGAGGTAAGCAAAATGTAAATTATTTAAAAAAGGACAATCTTACAGTTGTGTATCATTACAACAATTGCTGGTTCACTCATTTTTAAAATAATAACGGCTATTTAATTTCTATTGTATTTATTTTTTAAAAAACTTTTTATACTTTGTGGGTTTTATCAGTAACAAAACAAATGTTCTAATGATACAATATTATTATTAAATTGTACGTTTTTAACACTTTACATTTTACTCAACTCGTTTCATGATTTCTAAGTAGTAATAAAAAATTTTAGTACAGACAATTAGTATTGCGTCTTATGGCAAATTTCAAGATTATCCGATATTTTTCCCAAAGAGTGTATATTCAAATTTATTATTTTTCATATCAAAATAATCTTAAAAACTTTATTAAACATACGACCCAAAATTTTGGGGTAAAAGTAAATGGGCAATTATTTAACTTAATCTTTAAATTAAAAACTTAGTTTACGAAATCGTTTCTGTCTTTTAAATATCTATCTGTCCAGATCATACCAATTTAGGCCGTTATATTTTTATTATACCAATTTATACATTATCTGACCTTAATCAGACTAAATATTTTTTTACCAAAGGGTGTAACCAGATAAGTATGACGCAATTGCCCTTATCGTAAAAAATAGTAGGAGTTTTAGTATCAGCACACTCTGAAAACTATTTACATACTATTTTTGGCATGGATTCTTAAACGGTTTTGGAGATAACCCCTAAAGGTTATAATTTTTTAAATCCATATTTTCTAAAAACTATAATAGATAAAAATATTGGGCCGAGGCCAGTCTTTTAAAAACTTTTTAAATTATAGTTTTTTTGACATTTTTACAAGTTTTTAAATGGTCCAAAAGTAAAATGAAAAATTATTTTAGTAATTGTTTTTATCCGTGTTCCAATAAACTTACACCAACCAATAAAATTATAGATATTCCTTGGGGCATTTACTTTCACTACAACAAAGCAGATCAAAATCAAAACGGCGCCTCTTAAGTAATAATAAAATACGAAAACTTGCTGACCCAGATGCCTTTCTCTTAAGTTATTCTCTATTTCAACCTCAAATTATTTTAGAATATACATATTAGTAAGTTTCTTGAGTTAAAAATACATTATGGTCCAAGTAACTACTATTTTTATAACAATCTATATATATATATATATATATATATATATATATATATATATATATATATATATTTATATATATATATATATATATATATATATATATATATATATATATATATATATATATATATATATATATATATATATATATATATTTTAATTTAATTGGTAATTTTAAACAAAATTTATTGAATTTTGTGCAAAGCTTCTGATGAAAACAAATTTATTCAGCGAAGAAATTTAATCGCCATTTAATACCTTCATTACATACACTCATATTTTAAAGGCTTTTCGTAGCAATAAAGTAGATTAAATTTACATCCCTCTGCATAACATCTTTATTTTAATTAAGGAAAACTTAGATTAGACGTTGATTTTCCAAATACGCCTTAAAATGGGTGGATAATTGCAGAGATATTCTCATCAGATGCGCTAGCGTATATCCTTCTGATTATAAATCACTTTAATTTTGTGATAAAATATGCGAAGGCACATGTTATATGAGCCGGCATTTAATAAATTAGGATTTATAAATGATATGCCGTATATTTTAGGATTTAAGTTAAATTAAAAAGTTCTTTTAAAAGTCTAGTAATGTTTAATCCATGTTAACATATATTTCCTATATTTTTTGTATTCTCTTTAAATTATTTAACTTAGGTAAGTAGATAGGTAGATAGGTTTAAAGTGAGCCGATTGGTCTATTGTGGCTCGCATCCTTTTATATTTCTCCCACCAGGTCCAGACTCCTAATAAATCTGATGATTCTGTTGGGAGAGAGATCTTTCACCTCCCCCGGCAACAAGGTGTCATTGCCGAGGATTGCGAATCTTAGTCGTGCCATTGCTGGGCACGAACACAGTATGTGTTCAGCCGATTCATCCTCCTCCATGCACATGCGGCACTCGGCGTCTTCCGCTAGGCCGATCTTGTGCATGTGATAATTTAATCTGCAGTGTCTCGTGTACAGTCCCACTAGAGTTTTAAGGTGTACCCTTGATTGCTCCAGTAGTTTGACAGTACATTGTTGGTTCGGTGGGCTTATGAAGGCCTTCGAGTGTCTGAGACCCGGAAATCCATGCCAGTACCGAAGATTTTCTTTTTGTGTCCAAGCTGATATGAACTGCTTGGCCATTCTGTGAACTTTGTTTTCGCCCCCCTCTTGGCAAGGAGGTCTGCGGATTCATTGCCCTTTAGCCCGGTGTGTCCAGGTATTCGAATATTTTAACTGTCTTACGTGTGCAGTGCCGATCAATCAGCGATCTAGCATACATCTCAATAGCAATTACCTCCGCTTGAAATATGGTTGCGAGAGTGCCTAGGCTAAAGGGAAACTCTACCCTCGGCCTCAGTCCATATATTCTAGCTCCTACACTGTCCTTGGTTTTGGAGCCATCGGTGTACCAACAGATGTCGGCCCGGAGCAGATCGGTCGTTTTTCGACTCCAGTCCTTCCTTTGTGGGTAGACTACACTGTAGGGCCGGTTGTAATTGGTTGCTGTAGGCATTATGTCTGAGGGCATTCCCGGTTTGTCACAGGTCAGGACATTCCTGAGGAGACTGGTGCTCTGCATATGATACGCCTGCGGTTTGTTACTGACCGCTTGATAGAGTCTGTAAGTTGCCCACCTTGCCTCTCTCTCCAAGTAAATATGCAGAGGGGGCAGTCCTAATGGGGCTTCCATGGCCGCCGTTGGTGTCGAGCGCAGCGCGCCCGTGATCATTAGGCAGGCCTGTCGCTGCTGCCCCTTGCGCCACCATGCCACAGAGCCATACGTGATCATTGGTTTTATGACTGTCACGTATAGCCAGTACATCTGTTTTGGTTACATGCCCCAGGACTTGCCACAGATCCTACGGCATGTCCAGAAAGATAGGGTCACCTTACGGGTGACTTTTTCTAGATGCGAATTCCAGCTAAGAGTGCTATCTAGGATAAACCCCAGATATTTTGCTTCTTTCGCAAATGGTATTGTTTCACCTCGCAGAGTTGGTGGTTTCAAGTTAACCAGGTTAACTTAGGAGGTACAACTCTTAGGCTATATATTAGCTGGCATCGCAATATTTTAAAGAATGGTCGCCAAATTGACTTTTTTAAGCACCGGTAACTTTGACTGAATTTTATAAATGCTTCTTCCCAAAATTTTTGTCTGGTATAAACTTGTGCAAAAGGCAAGATTTATTATTCTAGAAGCCTTAAATAAAGGGTTATCCAACTCTCTTATTTATGTATTACGCACGTGAAAGAAAAAAGAAGATTAATTGCTACCGCCCAATAAAAAAAATTACATGCAATATACGGTTTTCGAAGTAATTTTGCATTTTGAACACAAAACCGTTGTCCGGTTTATTGCATTATTGCCAAAGACCTGCAGCAAGATGGGTTGGAGTTGCACATACAGGATGTAAAAAGTATGATGCTCACGAATTTAATGTGCGATAAAGAAGTGAAACAAGTCAAACAAGCTCAAAACATATGGGTCAAGAGTGAATTGTTTTAGAAATGTGTGTGTGGGTTTTTCGTATACCGTGTGGCCTAATGATCTTTCTTTACGGCCGAAGACAAAAGAGATCCACTTGCGTCTTCAGGAATTTATCGCATTCCGTGCACATGTGGAAGCGTGTACAGAGGAACCACAAAACGCTCGATCAACACCAGGATTAAAGAGCATAAAGCCAACTGTCGTCTGGGGCAGACCGACAAATCCGCCGTAGCAGAACATACCCTTACAACGGACCATCAAATAAAGTTCGAGGAGACCCAAGTACTCGCGACCATGTGATAGAAAAGCATAGCAACAACTTTAATAAGAAAAAGGAAGCAGTTAAGATCAACAAAACATGGATCCCCATAATTAAGGGTACGAGAATTGCACCCTTTACGAACAAAGCCGACCGGAACCGATTGGAACCGAAAGTAACCGAAGCCCCGCCCACAGCCTCCCGAACGTGTAAATACGAGCTACGACCGCGCAAAGCCCAGTAGTTCGCATACTGTCAACCAGGAAGCAACTTCTGAATATGCCAACCTCTCGTGTTGGTGAAACGTCAAGTCAACCAGACAATCGACGCCGGCCTAACAGCCCAAAAACCATTGAAACAATAGACAATGGCCGCGAAAGCCTTTCACAGTTTATTTCTTGTAATTTATTATTTACTTTTATATTTAATTTAAAATTAAATTTAAATAAAAAAATGATAAATTATTGTTTGGCTTTTATTTGTAATTAAAAGATTGGGCTGATTATCCATTTTAAGAACACATATTATTATGTTTTGAAACAGCACTTTTTTATTTTGCTATAAGAATAATATTTCTTGGTTGAACACATCCCGTTTTCAAAACTCTTTGGTACACCTACACTACGGTTGCGGTAAATTTCTAACATATTGGCATATTTTTTCGATTAAAAAACGAACCAAAATATCGCGGCCGACTAACTACTTTACGCACAAGGCTTCTGGGTAGCTCTGTTGCCAATTGTTTTTTAAATTTTAAACTGGGGAATAGTATATATATATATATATATATATATATATATATATATATATATATATATATATATATATATATATATATATATATATATATATATATATATATATATATATATATATATATATATATATATATATATATATATATATATATATATATATATATATATATATATTATATATATATACCTTTAAAATATTGTAATATATATCATGAAATAGTTAATAATACTAGTAGTCATGTAGTTTAAGAGTAATGTAATGAGCTTTTTATTTATAACCGTTTCTGTTTCAACTAAAGGTAAAACAAAATTGAGAGTAATTTTTATGTTTTTATTAAAGATCATTCATATATTATAATATATATATATATATATATATATATATATATATATATATATATATATATATATATATATATATATATATATATTATATATATATATATATATATATTATATATAGATATATATATATATATATATATATATATATATATATATATATATATATATATATATATATATATATATATATATATATATATATATATATATATATATATATATATATATATATATATATATATATATATATATATATATATATATATATATATATATATTATTTGTAGATTAAGACATTTAAAACTTTGTTTATTTTATTAGAAAATGAATGTACTGATAAGCTATTAAGCCGAAAGTTTCCAATTGTTAAGGTTTTCAGAAATAATTGCTTCCAAAGTTCGTAACTTTGACATCGTTTAGACAAAAACCTGTTAAGTTTTGACACATATGTCATATAAACTTTTTGACTTGTTTTGAAATTTACTATCGCCCATTAAAATCGCGAGCATTATAATTTTTACACCCCGTATTGTCCCGTTACGCGGCATCCCGAGCACGCGCCCTGTCATAAGCACTTGATTAACAAATTAAAAACAATGTTTTGAATTAAAATAGTCTCAAAATACTTTGAAAATTGTACACAAAGGTTTAAACTTTAATTTGGGCTTTGGTAACATAAAAAATAATAATTTTTAGCTGTGTTTTTAAGCCTTGAAAATAGTCAATTTTTGATTTTTAATTGGTTTATAATTTAAACGTGATAAACTATAGAAAAAAATGACAAGATACCTTTTTTGCTCAGAATAATACTAGAAACAAACTGGGACCACTTTTTGCGTAGGCGACATCTTGAATCTCATTCTGGAGTATCTCACAAAAATAATTTTAAAAAATCTCATGGAAACCTTTTTTTTAATGAACTCGAGGTTATTGTCTTGTTTAATAGCATATCAAATCAGTCAAAGCGATAAAAAGCCAGCATTGCCAGATCGGCAGAAAAGTCGCAAACTAATCTGCAGATAAGATAGTTGAAACAAACCACAATAAAACAATAAAGTAAAATTAAAAAACAAAGTGGCAACAAAGAAGATCCCATCTCCATATCCGTTGTAAAAACTCGACATAAACAAATTTATTACCAATTCCAGTCAGTCAAATTCGATATATGTCCTGCGTATCTGGTAAAATAACGCGAAAGTAAAAAAAATCTCTCTGATTTAAATGTTACAGCTTTTTTCCAAAAAATCTCACTGCGTGATAACACCAAACTCTAATAAAGCAGCATTTTTGTCACAAAATGTACCCATTTTCCGGGTATAAAGTACATTTTTCCTGTCAATTTTAGAGATAGTGTTTGTAACATCGGTTGTAAATGGCCATTGACTAAGCTCCTTTTTTGGATATTGTACCACAGTAGCGCAGAGGGGCAAATGTTAATAACTTGGCCGGATTTATTTATGAAGTCCTTATTTGTGGATCGGCCAACTTTTGTAAAGGCTGATAATGGTCAATATAATGCGAGGGGTGTCTGGCGTTTCTTTGATTTATATTATGAGTAATGATGCTTGGTTTATTAAAAATGATAAACATATTTTGGGTGCGGGCAAAAATAAAGCCTATTATTTTTATAAGGACAGTTGTGGTAGTCCTGTAGTCTAACATACTTCCTTGTTTTCTGAAGGTCGTTTTAAATAAATTGTAAAAGTATTGCTGACGTATCTGTTACTTGTAATATTATGGCAAAAATGTGAAAAAAAAACTTAAACTTTCTACAATTTTTTAAGTTAAATTTTGCTTTTATAATATTTACATTTTAAAGAGTTTTAAAATTTTTATATCTTGTAAAAGGTCACCAATTTTTCACTTAAACGTAAATAATTTTTTAAATTCATGATAATAATAAAAAATACTTTTATTAAATAAACCCATCAAAACAATATTAAACGTATTAAAACAACATTTACCGTTTAAAATCGTCCTAAAGATTGACCGATCCAACATGTGTGGAACATCCTAGGACGCACTTATAGCACGCCCCTTGACTTTGACAGCAATAAGACATCAGTTAGAGAAACGGTAAAATTAAGTATACCAAGAGAGGAAAAAAGATCTCAAGAACCTAAACATAGTTTTTTTATGATTTACCTATCTATTAATCTCAATACCTCAGAAACGAATATGTTCAGATAGCAATAATACCTGTAGCACACTAGGGCATTATAAGCGGCATTAAGATAATGCCCTTATAAGCCCAATCGCTAAATGGAAATTTTATTCTTATCAATTTTATTTCTCTCACAATAAAGATCAAGTTTATACAAAAATAATTTTTCTTAAACAATACTAAAATTAAACTTTATTTCAAAAAAAAAATTACAATTTTGAAATGCCCCGGGAAAAATGTAGCTGATCCCCCCAAATAGAATGGTCGGTGTTTTTGATGGTACAGCGGTGGTGGCACTAACGCTATTTGTATAGAAGAAAGTATTAAAGAATTTTAAATAGTCGATAGGGGAATTTAAACCCCTTGAATTTTAACTGAATTGGCAATCATTTTGGCTACTTTTTTTTTTGGATGAAATACTTTCTTCTATATATCCTTCAGCTACTGAAGAGCTTTTCCTTTTTCCATGTTGTTTTAGCGTTCAAACGAAGCCCCCGCCTAAACAAGTAAAGTTACAAAGGCGAGCAAACAGTGGCCGGTGTAAGCTTTTGCATTATCCAGTTTTAAAAATTTTGCGATCAATGTTGGGACGCTTCCAAAAGGGTTTTTTCAAGGGGTTGTACTGTACATCGACCTCTATGGGTAAGAAAGAATCTGCTCCTTTATTCCAGCTGGTCTTAATGTTGTGTACTTTTTTATTAAATTTAAAGCCCTAAATTTTCCCTCAAATAGTAAAATTTTGGTTGAAGTTTTAATTTCTGGTACTTTATAACCAAGACTGTTCCCTATCTTCATGTCATCAATGGTCTTTTTGGACAACTCATCTCGTCTTAAACTCCAAAAACACCCATTACCAATTTGACTTGTGTACCAAGTAGATATCATCAGGAGTTTTAATAAATTTTAATATTTGTTCTTTCCAAAACTTTGACTTTGGGGACGTATCTTGACTTAATTTTTAAAAAGAAAAGAGACGATGGTATTGCGAAATGTCTGTATTTTCATAGACCATCAACGTAGACCTTAGGGTGGAATACTTGGTCCGAGGAGTTGGGACGTATTTGGGACTAAAAATAATAAAGTTTGTTAAACATATGATTAAAAATTAAATCAATAACTTACCAGTTCCGGAATATGCCATTAAACGTTTTCGGTATTTAAAGAATTGCGTTCGCATCTTTCCAAATAAAATATGCCATACCCCGATCATACTGTTGCCTTGATTTAACTGGCAAAAGATGGTGCTTATGGCCTTTTCTTATATTTTGTGGAATTTCTTCCATTTTAGCAAATCGTTAAATAAAAAATGCCAACGGGACAAACCCGACAGAAACATCAAAGTCAAACTTAACAGTCATTATCTACTTACGTATACGGGTTTACAGGTGCAACTTTTTTTTTATATTTGCGAAAAAATAATGTAATTAGTCATTGAAAAACTCTTTTGGGAAAAACAAAAAGCATTGAGCACCAGTTTTTATTGATTATAATGCCATCAGGTCGACCCAGCCCTGGGGCCGGGGCCCTCGGGCTATTTCACCTTCAGGGCATTATAGCCTATACCCCCTTTGATACATAAATAGCTATAATTTTGCACTCTTTGTATAAAATTTATTATTTATTATTATTTGCTAAAAGTTATATTTATCTTTATATTTATTTATTATATATTTCCTTTTTATTTTTTTCAATCTATAGGCAACTAGGTTTTTATTTAGCCTTTTAAAAGTATTAATGCTTGAATGCCTCTTTTCCCGATATCTAACGAAACCCATCCGTAAAACGTTTTCATTTTTTGCTTTTAAGGGGGTATTCTGGTCTGGAAAGTTAAAACCTTTAAAAAAATTTTTCATGTTGCAATAGTTTAGATATTTAAAAATATTTCCTTTGAAGAATTTTTTAAAAATTTTAAATATTTTAAAAATTATGGCTAATGTTGTTGTTCGCCGCAATGAAGCTAGAATCGTAAGTTTTAAGTTTCGAGCTTCAAGTGCTCCAAAAGAAGGAAGATGTGCTCGTCTTTTAAAAAGAAATTCGTTAAATATTTAATTTAAGGTAGAAGTAGGCCCAATATATGCACCCGAAATTGCTGATTAAAGAAATGTAAGTAATATGTACTGTTCTATCTGTTAGACTACCTGAAACATACTCTAAAACTTTACACGCGTTTTTCTCGAATTTCCTTTTTTGAAATTTGGTACAGAGCTCCTTTGTGTAATATATTATTACACTACGAATGGTTTTTTAAGTTTTTTTTTAATTCGAAAGGGCAAAAAACAGGGAGAAAACGTCATTTTTTAAATCGTTGCCAGTTTTGTGATATATTTTAACTCCTCGTAGTGCTGTAACAACATCCTTTTTCTTGACGAATTAAAAAAAATCAGATTACTGGAAGAACTGGAATCCTGCACACCAGATCACGCCATTTTGAGTGAGTCCCTCACTTTGCCGGCTGCCTATTTTTAAAATTTTGATTTTATTTTAAATATTATTAATGTTTTATACTTTTAAAATATCAATAAACAAATAGTAAAAAAATGAATAATAATTTTTTATATCGTCCGAAAAAACACCCAAAATTCGAAAGCCTGAAGCAGAATACCCCCTTAATATAAAGTTCATTTATATAAAATACTTTTAAAGTAGATAATTTAAGCAAATTTAAAAACATAAAAAGGTGGTCAAATATTATACAAAATATTGCAGCGATCATTTGTTTCTAAGTTTCTTAGTTAACTAAAATTAGGAATAAATATAAAAGGTACAATTAGCCCATAATTTAAAAATAATAGTCACTATCTTTAAAAGTAATTACCTTAAAATTGATAAATTTAATACAATGTAAATTTTATACCGAATATGCAAATTTTAAGTCCTATTAGGTTTTCCTTAAATTTTTTACAAATTGCAATACAATTTCTTTAAAAATAGATATTATGTGTCTGATATCAATAGATAGGTAATTTTATTGAAAAACAAATAATCAAATAATATACAGAATGTCCCATTTAAAAAAGGCAACTTATATCTTTAAAACCGTAATAATAAAAAATAATTAGGTACGCCACTAGATTTTACATAAAATTTTACATAAATAAGCTATTTACCATTTTTTCTATCTTTACTAAAAACGGAGATACAGAGGTGTACTGTAACTGTCAAAATTTAAAACACACCCTGTATCTCCGAAGCGATTCAGGATAGCTGCGATATTTTTTTGCCTTTGCATTTGTTTTGAATATCGCCAAAGAGTAGTATAAACCATACTGGGGTACAGTGACAACTACTCCAGCTTTACGATAATAAGTGGCTTAAAATGATGACTATTTCTAATAAGTGCGATTGATAGAATACCATTTAAGCACTTTGTTCAAACACTTGAATTTTATTTTCAGTATTCTTGATAATATAATATCTACGGTTTAATAAATAAACATAATATAAATGTAGCAATATTGTTTATTTACGAGTCTAAAATTACTTACAAAGTTTTAAAAATTGATTAAACCCTGTTCAGGTTTTTATAATTTCCTTGCATATTATGTTTGCGAATCGTTTTTATTGCAAACCATTTCAATCGCCTTTTCTCAAAACTAACAAAGATAGATTAGGATATTGAGATTTTATACTCAATAATGACTTGTAAAGTCCAAATTTAGAAATATACAGGTGTTGCATTAACATTTTTGAAGACATTAATAGAAAAGATTACTTTCGCAATACTTCGGTGATGGAAGTAGTTTTATTATGACTCTCACTAGATAAAGTCCTCAGAAAGAATTAAATTAAACATAATAAATTTTTAAAACTCTATTTGTTTTCCCATAAAAGTGCATAATGCGGAGTTTAGACAGCTTTAATCGCCATTTTCTCAAAACAAGCAGTATAGATATAATATGGACTTTATATCATAAATGATCGTAGAATCCAAATTCTAAAAAATATACAGGGTGTTCCATTAAAAAATCAAAATTATGTCGTTTCCGGTTACAACCGGAAGTGATAGACACATATTATAATATCCAAAATCAGCATCTTATAATATGAATATATCATCTCAAAATTTGAAAACCATATGTTTTCATTCAAGAAAATAAAGGGCTGTAGTGATTTCGTTGTCACTATACACACGTTAATATTTTAAAAACCTTACTTTGCTTAAAATAGAATAAAATAATGTTTCTCCGCGTAACTATAAAATAAAAGGTATTTATTATAGGGCGATAATATGGGAAAGTAAAATTAATTCTCCCGAAAAACATTTTCATTTCTGTAAATCATTGCCTTGAGGAACAAATATGAAAACTTATTATTTTGATCGTATCCCTTGTTACATGTTTCTTAATTAACACAATATAGAAGAAGTACGTGGACAAAATTTTATTTCAGACTTCAGGTCAAATTATATCCTTTTAACCGGTAAAGTGCATCAAATATTAAAAAATATATATTCTTTTCTATACTCCTTAAAAACGAACTATTAATAAAAATGGCTTATTTAATGGTACAATGATCGGTGTTTTTAAGAAAAAAATGTACGAGATTTTTTTCAATACATTTTGAAATTCATAACTATAAACCAAAACCTTCAGGTAATAAAATATAAATAAATACCCAAAAACAATATCACAATTCTAACGTGGCTCAATGATTGAGCCACATTAAGGAACGAATCCAAGATGGAGAAGGCGTTGGGGCAGGAGTGTACGGACCTAAATGTAGACTCGTAAAGTTCCTAGGAAAATCTCCCACCACCTTCCAAGCAGAAATTTATGCCTACGAGGAGCAAATAGATACACCTTATCAGAGAGTCTGGAAGTCAAAGCCTTAAAGGCTTTATTTTCATGCTGCTTTGCTTACTTTAATTTGTATGCCAGGATATGAAAAAGTGAAAGGCAATGAAATTGCCGACCAACTAGCCAAAGTGGGCGCACAGACTCAGTATTACGGGTCGGAACCTTTCTGCGGTACAACCAGACGTCCCCTATTGAAAGAACTTAGAGAATGGAAAAAGAGGCAAGAAGAGGCTCACTGAAACATCGCTCTAGGCCAAAGACAGGCGAAAATATTCATCTTCTAATCACCCATATACCAAAAAGCTATTGGAACTTCAAAAAGACATACCCAGGATTGTCACCAATTTCCTGATAGAACACGGCTCTTCGAGGTATCACCTCAAAAAGATAAGAAAAAGTGACAATGAACGCTGTAGGTTTTGTGACAGATCAATCGAATCCGCGCTAAAGGCTTAAATATCTAAAAGAAGCATTTTAACTACCAAAGATGGGTATCCACACAAGATCTTTCTAGGTCAAAGTGGGAGTAGGGCTATGGAGAACCCAGCGATCTTATTCACTACAAAATTATACAATACAATACCCCCACAATACATTATTTTGCGTAATTACAAGAGGTTTGTGTAAAACTAGTATTTCTTAAATTTTTTGACGCTCTCTATCAGCTAGACTATACAATTTTAGATATAACCAAACCACTGGCGTAGCTATCGAAGTGCTGGAAGGGGCAGTGCACTTGGGCCTCTAAGCTCATGGGAGGCCCCCGATTCCTTAAGTGACCTTCATAAAAGTTTAAAAAATATTGTAATTACATGGAAAACCTTACAACTTTTTAGCTCCCTGTCACGAAATCTCTAATAGCTTGAACTAAACTTCAACAGGCCCTTAAGTATGGCAACTTAGTTTAAAAAGATTAAAATTTGTAGGGAGTACTCCTAACAAATAATCTTTCACCATAAATGACGATAAGAAGTTTACATATCCTTCCTTTACAGTTGCTATAAAATAAAAAGTAGAAACATTAAAATAATAACTAGAAAATAATTGGGTTTCAAAATAAAACATTATTGTAATGAGCGCGTTATTAATTATAAGTATGACAGCACGTACCTCAAATATGCTTTAGTACGAATTCCAAAGTAAAATGCAATTTTATTTTCCTACAAAACATCCCAAGAGCAGTGTTACGCTCTCGATTTTTTTATTTAGTATTGTAACACATTGCACTTTGAATTTTATAGATAAAGTTTTTTTCACGTAATAACTTTAATTAAAATCAAATCAAATCATTATCAAAATCATTATTAACTATATTGTAATTTATTTATTTTTTTCATTTATTTGGGCAAACTATGAGCAAATTTTTCCGGATTACGTTAGAGTTTACTTTGAGTGCTACATATTTTAGACGTTTACGGTATCCCTGTTGCAAAGTAGATTTTTTATTCTTTGCTATAAATTGTGTTATTTTTATTTAAATATTATCTACTGCATAACACTGCACTACAGCAGACGGTAAGGAGCTTAAAATTAAGTAGCTCTGCATCATTAAAGAATTTATATTTAAACCAGTATAGATAGGACCTATTTGCCCCAGGGCCCTTAGTAACGTAGCTACGCCACAGAACCAAACCGCCTCAAATCGATCTATTTTTACGTCACAAAAATTTTTGGCACCCTGTATGAATCAGGCTGCTTAATATATTAAAATAAATTGCAGTTTATGTTAACTATAAATATATACTATACATAAATTTTATTATATCAGTTGGTGATATCTTCGGATAGCACGTTTTCTTTTTTATATTTTTTGGTATTTTTATAAACATGATTTACGATTTTCGATTCGCATAAAAATGTATATATTATTGAATTTAAATAATAAAATGAATGTAAAATATGGGCCATTTTGAAGGAAGATCACTGCTTGACATCGCACGTTTTTATAAAGTACGTTTAAATTTAATAATGCTAATGAAACTTCTACACATATGTCCCTTTTACAGAAGCATAAAATAATATTGAATAAGGGCCCCTAAAAACCTTGTTTCCAGTTTAATACCTCTAAAATACAATTATGTAGGCTGTCGCAAAAAAATTATCTCAATATTTATCGTTTACATCTAAGCGCCCAAGTTCTGCAAAACAAAAATTCATTTAACCTTGGTGGCGTTGCTTTGAGAATAGACCCAACTAGCATAATCACATTACATTTATAGCCTCAGCAGCTTCAAGAAAGCTTTGATTTCTGTTTTGAGCCAGAAAGAATTTTTATTTTTCTAAACTGTATACTCTGCATGTAAGTTCTAACAAGGATACTAGCCGAAAATAAAGGTCCTATAATTTCTAAAATTACTTATTAGCACCAAAGATTTCTACTGATTATGATTAGCACACATAAATATATTTTTTTGTAAGGAGCCCAATTTCGAAAAATGTATGGTCAAAAATATCCTATTCCTAATAAATATTTTATGAAATGACAACACTGTCGACAATATTGGGCAAGTTCTTTATTCCATCGATAAAAAGTACGTTGAATTTATGCGCTGAACGTCAAATGACGTCATGAGAAGTTCTGATGGAACGAATTAACCAAATGTTTAAAAATGCTTTGCTGTTTGTTCTGCAACTGTCATTGCTTAGCTGATTGTTGTGTTTCTCTTCCGTATTTATTTATATTTTTTCCTCAAGTATTTTATAAAAACGCTTTGATGGAATCCATCGCCCTCTCTAGGGGTAGTTTAAAAACGGTTTGATGAATTAGCGCTTAATGCGCTGGATCCATCGATGCAATTAAAAACTTGCCCATTCTAACAATTCGCGGATGCCGTCGGTCATCGTTTTATTTGGAGGGGGAATAGGAAAATTGTTGTCTTTCTCTTTTTAATCTGGCATTATACCGTATGTATCCTACTCTATTACGTTAAAATTGGCTCGCAAGCCCTTGCCTTGCCAATCCTGTATATAGTGCGATGACGTGGTCATATTCGTCACCTTAGCGGCTTTGAGATTGGCGACTCATGGGTTTACATAAGAAAGAGTCAAGAAGAGAAATTGGGAGAAGCACAGACACATATTTACGTATCATTTTGATACGTCAGCAAGCAGAGATATAAAGAGATTGTACTCTGTATACCATTCATTTTTGCACATTGAAATTTTGTGGGAGATACTAATATAAATATTTTGATTAAAAATGACAATCATGTAGCAAATTATCTTACTATGATGGATGCTCTTGGCTTTCAATCATATATATAAATTCGGTTAATAGGTCTTCCCAAACCTGTCTAGACCATATATTTTTTAATCAAAATTAAAAAGACAAATAACTTATATCTTAATTCATATATTATAGAGGAAGCTATAACTGATCATAGTCCAGTGATGCTTTTGTTAATCAGAAGACTGTACCTAATGGAGAAACAAGGACAGGCCAAGAGACTATTACTAAATCTAAAATAAATATTGCTAAACTTAAACACCTGTTGCAGGAGGGGTGGATTTGTTCATCATAATGAATGAAAAACTCGAAGCAGCTACAAAAGTTTTCTACAAACATACAAAAAAATGTTATCTAATGCTACAGAAACTTTTACTATTAAATCTAAAAAATATAAAAAATAAAAAGTAATGTGCAATGGTATTATCAGATCAATTAAGATTAGAGGTAAGATGAAACAAAAACTTTTAAAAATTTTTAATGTGCAAACTGGAACAAGAATATAAAAACTATAGGAATTTTTTAAACAAACTTATTCACAAAACCAAAAAACAGACTATTATAAAAATAAAATTGAGAGTAACAAAACCGATTTAAAGAAACTATATGGTATTATTAAGGATGCAACTTAATAGCTTTAACAGCAAATTTGATAATTCAAACATTAAAAATAGTTTGGGTCAGAATTTTGTTAATTCGTTGGAGATGTCAAATTTTTGTAATGAATACTTTATAAATATCGAGCGGAAATGGCAAAGGCCATTCCTCCTCCTTGAAATAGAGTGTCAAACAGATCTGCCTATACCAAACTCAATTTTTCTTAAACCCGTAACTAAACGAATTAATTAAACATATAGCTTCATTAAGAAACAACAGCTCACTCCGGCTTTGATGACATTCAGGTTACTAAATTAAACAGACATACCTAGGAGATACTTGATCCATTATTACATATATTTAATTTAATGTAGAAACCGGAATTGTACCTGAAGAGTTCAAACTGTAAATAATACGCCCATACAAAGAAGGGATGTAAAACTTCTATCAATAACTAATGTGACCCATTAGCCTCATAAGCCATTTTGCTAAACTCCCGGAGAAATGCTTAAAGGAAAGACTCCACCTTTTTTTTTAAACTAACAACATATTATCTTCAAAACCAGTATGGCTTTGTTGAGGAGTCTAGTACATCAGACGCAATGCATAAGCTTATAACCGAGTTAGCTAACAACTTAAATATGAATAAAAAAAAGTTTAGCAGTGTTTTTAGACCTCGCAAAAGCATTTGACACTGTCCCCTATGACAGACTTCTTGCCGTTCTTCATTCCCGTGGTATTAGGGGAACTGCTTATAAATTATTGCACAGTTATTTGGTTGGTAGGTTACAGATGGTCAAACTTAATAATGTCTTAAGTAGTAAGCAAACAATAAAAATTGGTAGTTCACAGGACCAGTATTGGGACCATTACTGTTCATTACCTACATAAATTATTTGTTGAAGTTGAACAACAGAATTTATAATGTGCTTCCAGTCGAAATCAAAAGAATATTGAATAAACATAGTTTAGAAGGTATGCAAAAGATTTATTTGTGATAACTACCTACAATTGAAAGGTTTTAATTGATTTCTTTATCTTTAGTGATACATGATTTTTGTAGATTCCATATATGGGTCGTTTCTCTTAGTTGTTAAATGTTTCTTCCTTTAAGATATGTTTTTGAATCTAGTTGTGATTGTAGTGAATTATGTACATATACAGGTGCCCTCATCTAGGTGCATTTTACTTATTTTATTATACTATATTTTTGCTTACTTGTTTATTTCTTATTGTTATAAGTACCATTCAACATATTAATGCTCATGTGTATGTAATGTATAATGTAATGTATAATGTATAATAAAGATATTATAGACCACAGTAATACGGGCACTAGAAATCGTAGGGGAACAACACAGTGTAAGACGGCCGACTAATACCCTTCTATCTCTTAGAGTGGGAAAAGAATACACAAAATTTACATTTTTTAATAAATGAAAAGCTATAAATATGGTCATTTTCAATCCTCATAGGATGATCCGACACTGAGATTTAATTTTTATTTTAAGTTTTTAAAAATATAGAGTTAAGAATTCCTGTAATATTAGTTCAAACAGTGTAAATTAAAAATTTTTGTTTCCAAAAATAGAAGTCACATTGTATTTAACGACAAAAGTATCACCATATAGTAAGTAAAACTCGGCCCATCCACAAGTCAAATCGACATTTGGATGAACATCTTTTATCTTCGTCTCTTTCATGTCATTGAGCGAACCGCGCTGACTAGTACCAGTATGGATCATTATATTTTTTTCTATCTTAGTTTAACTCGTAGCAGTATTTTAAATGATTCGGAAATTTAGCGCTGTTTCAAATAAGATAGAATACGCTTTACGAAAAGTTAAAAGTTTTCAGTGCTTAAAAATATAATTTTTCTAGAAGACTGTACACAACACATAAGGTCTGTTCGTTATTCAGTAATATTTTACACTATTTTACACTTTTTGGACCCACCTAGTACTAAAATACACCTTTTATAAAAGCGATTACGTAAAAAAAGAATCAAATAATCAATATTCCTTTTAAAAACAAACAGTCCTTTTGTAAACTTTTTAAAAAACAAATATTTTTTTTGGTTTCCCTTTTTTAAATTTTTTAACCCCTTTGGTTTAAGCAAAATTTTTAAAAAATTTTCCCAATAAGGGGGGCATTGAGAGGGGTTAAATATTTTAAAAAAATCAAATTCAAAAAAGTCCCCTTTTAAGAAAAAAAAACCAAATTTAAGAGGATTAATTTAATATAAAGTTTAGTTTTTTAAACCCATTTTCTAGACGTCTATTTGTTAAATTTAAAAATAATAATGTGCTTATTATTTGTAATTCTGACGCTTTAAAATTAATTTAATCAAATATTTTAGATATTTGTATTAACTACTGTTTACTTAAACGTCTTGTATAGTAATAACTGTCGGACTTGTTTTATGATTTTCAGATAGAGCCGTATCGTAAAGCAATATCCGATTGGAGAGTTATAATAAAAAAATCCTACTGCGTGATATCGTAAAACGCATTTTATGACATCGAAAGTTTACCTCGTTTTAAGACTGATAAAATAGATCTCTGGTCCCGATCGGTTCCTGTTTTTCCGATTATGAAGCACATTTTTCTTATCAACTTCAGATATGGTGTTTCTAACTTTGCTCATAAACGGCAATGACTTTAGTTTTGAGATGAGGTAGATTTAAACATACCCAAGTAAAATAAATTGATAAATAAAAAAGTCCTTTTATTTCAAATATAAAATGTTCAAATTTTTGTACAAATATACGATATTTGAACGACTGCTAGCCCGGAAAAAGTGAAATAGGCAAAAGATAAATAGGCTATGAATAACTTAAAATAGAAATTAACACAAATAAAGCAAGAAAATTTAATGTAAAAAAATCATAACACAAATAACATTTTCTTACTGTGCCATGTCAGGTCCCCTAACGTTAGCGATTACTATGGGAATTTTTTTCTTATTCTTGGCCAATCTAAAAAGTTGTTTTGCACTCTGTATTTTTGTTTATTTTTGTATGTTTCTAAGCCATACTGCCTGCTTTCTGCAAACACCCGAACATCCTTTCATTTTACCCATCATGATCAATTGGAGAACATGGTATTTGTCTCCCTGTAATACATGCCCTAAATATGGAATGTGTTTGTATTTTTGAATCTAAAATTGGGAAGGGTGATGAACATCACACCACCTAGGCCTGAGTAAGCCCGTTGTGCTATGTTTTTGTATTTAATTTGGTCAAGCATTTTACGGGTTTCCTTTGCTTTTTCTAAAACTGCCTGGTTTATTTGCATGTTCGTCCAAGGTATTCGCAAAATTCATCTATACAATCACATCTCAAAAGCTTTTAGCTTATTGACTGTAGCAGAGTCCAGACTCAGTAGCATACAGTAGCAAGCACTTGGTCTTTGCTTCAGAAAGAACGCAAAACGCACTGAACATCGTAGACGAATGGTGCAGGGAAGAAGGCCTGTCTAGGTTAGTTGTGGTTAGGATCAAAAGACCGTTATCGTTCCCTTCAGAAAGAAAAGAGCACTAAGGCCACTCAGATGTCCAAAGCTCAATGGAGTGGAAATCCCCTTCTCAAAAGAGGTCAAGTATCTAGAGCATTTTTGACCTAAAGATGAACTGGGGACTACACTACAAAGTTGTTCAGAAGGCAAAAATCGCACTTGGGAGATATCTTAGGCTTTGTGGAAAAGCTGGGAGTTAACCCAAAGATGAACCTGTGGTTGTATAAAATGGTAATAAGACCCATGATAACCTACGGCTCAGTTGCCTGGGGGGCAAGGGTCACGCAAACCGTAGCAACCAGACAACTTCAAAGTATGCAAAGGCTAGCATGCGTATACATCACGGGAGCTATGAGAACAACCCCAATCGCAGCCCTGGAACTGCTGCTAAACCTGCCGCCACTCCACATTTACATACAGGGAGAAGTAAAGACGGTACTCTATAGACTCAAACAAGGTCAAAGTCCAATTATAGGACATCAAAGGACCTCAAGATGGGAAATAGAGGAGGACCAAGAGGTCAGCTCATTGTTTAAGATGCCCTCGGACAGGTCAACCCCTCGTTTCATCTTCAACAGACACTTTTGGATTGTCATACCGGATAGGGAGGACTGGAAAGAAGGCCCTCCAATCAAAGCCGATCATATCTGGTATACAGATGGCTCTAAGACCAACAAGGGAGTAGGAGCTGGCATCTATGGAGACAAGCCTAGAGAAAAGATAACCTTAAGTCTTGGTCAGCAAGCCACGGTTTTCCAAGCGGAAATCGCAGCAATAATGCATTGTGCCGTGCTAATTAAAGAAAAAGGGAGTAAAGGAAAACATATCGTCATTTACTTAGACAGCCAAGCGGCCCTAAAGACCATCAGTTCTCCAAAAGTTAATTCCAAACTAGTGGGGGGCTGTATATAGGCCCTGGAAAAAGTCGCCTTGGCAAACAAACTTACGGTAGCCTGGGTACCAGGTCAAGAGAGGCCGACGATCTAGCCGAAAGAGGATCAGCCATGGGAATGATAGGCCCTGAGCCATTCTGTGGAATATCAGCAGGCCTCTCTAAAGCATCTATTAAGAGCTGGGTAGACAGAGAGTTTTAAAGCTGGTGGGTACAAACACCAGGACAACGACAGGCAAAGCAGTTCATTAATACCTGCTCGGCCAAGTTTACCTCGGACCTACTGCGCCACAGTCGTAAGGTCGTAAGGATAACGGTAGGTCAACTAACAGGACATTGCAAATTCAACAAGCACCTGAAAAAAAGGCCTAGTGAAGGAAAGCCTGTGTAGGTTCTGGCAGGAGGCTGAAGAAACAGCTGTACATGTGTGGTGCCGCTGCGAAGCACTATGTAGGCTTAGGTTTACTAGGCTTGGTGAGGAAAAGCCAAAACCGGCAAGATATATGGAGTGGCCAGTGTCAAGACTCTGGAGTCTAGTCAAGAAGGCGGGCCTGGACAAGGTATTTTAAAGAACGATAGGAGAAACCACAATAAATCTGGTAAGGTTGCAGTGGTTAAGGTCATTTTTACCATCTCCGCTCAAAATCTAATCTAATCTAATCTAAGACATATATAGCACCTACCCAATTTATGCCGCAGTATCAGATTGATATTGTCAATGCCCAAAGGATTTCTAATTTTTAAAATATAGATCTGACTTATAAAATTCTACTTTTTATTCTCATATCTGGATCAAGCTGTTCCGTAGCGAAGGCCACATAGATATTTAAATTGCATAAGCCTTTCTATATTTTTCCATTAATGTTAATGGACGCTTTTAAGTGGGATTCCTGACTGAAGACCATAAACTTTGTTTTGGCGACGTTTACAGATAACCCCATTTCTAGTCCGGCTGCGTTTACTGCATCTAATAATTACTGCAGTCCTCGCAAACTGTCGCACAGGATAACAGTGTGTCATCTGCGTAACGGATGGTGTTTAATATTTTACAGTTTATTTTGATGCCAATATTAATGTTTTATTATGCTATCTCAAAAATTTTATCTAAGTATAAATTTAAAAGCAATGGCGAGAGAATACAACCTTGGCGTACGCCTCGTTTTATTTGAGACTGTTTACCCATTTTTTTCGTTAATACGCACCACAGCATTTTGTCTACAGTAGATAATATGCGAAAATCTTTGCCATTAATATTACTTCTCTTTATTATTTCTATCAGTTTGTTATGCTTTACTCTATCGAAGGCTTTCTCGCAATCGATAAAGCATACGAAGATATCTGTGCGTTAATCTCGGCATTTCTGGAGTAGCATATTAAGAGCGAATATTGCTTCGCGCGTTCGAAAAGCATTTCGTAAACCAAATTGTGTGTCATCTGGGTCCGCTTTGCAATTATACCTAATACGTCCATGATTGATGCGTAAAAGTATTTTTCGCATACGGCTCATGAGGTTGATTAGCCTAAAATCTCCTAAAATAGCTACCTAGATGAAATAGATAAAAGCTTAACAGAATAAAGCTGACTACAAACGCCCAACGGATAGGTAAGTACCCCTGGTTAAAAGTTTTTTTTATAAGTATAGCTCTTTTAAAAAGAATTTTTGACCTACTTCAAATAAGAAGGAGGTTAATAATTGAGTACGTATATATGTAATATTGTTGGAACTGCAATATGTACAATGTACACGTAAAACACAGCCCCACAAATTGAAAAAAGTTGAAGGTCCGAAAGACTTGACTAGGGTATCTTTATGTTCTTATGAGCAGTGTCGCTGGACCATAGGCAGATCCTGGTGACTGTCACCTAGAGTCACCCTGTGGATCTATACGGCCATCATAAAACCTATGCTAACCTACGGTGCTGTTGTCTGGGGGCAGAAAGCCCAATAGACGACAGTTATCCGAAAGCTAGACCATGTACAAAGAATGGCTTGTCTCAACACCCCCGGAGCCATGAGAACAACCCCAACTAGTGCCATGGAGGTAATCCTAAACCTCACACCCCTTGACATATTCGTCAAGGAGGTTGTTTTGATGGATATGTTGCGCCTCCGCACTGTTGGTATAATGACCGACGTAGAAGTTGCCGCACAGAGGCGTCGTTTGTGGAGTGAGGCGATAGGATCGCTTCCACTGCTGCAGGCGAAAGTGGACTCTATTGCGCCATGTTTTGTTTTTAACTAACATTGTCAACTGCGAAAATACCTCTTTAGAATGGGTATAAATAACATACCTCTGTGTAGAGGTTCTGAACAGGAAGACCAGACGGTGGAGCACATCCTTTGTGACTGTCCTGCACTCTCGTTCAAGAGAAGATCCATGCTAGGCGAGTATTGGCTTTCTTTGACCGAAATTAAGGGGATTCCCTCGGCGACGTTCTCACCTACTTTAAATCAGTAGGATGGGCGGCGTACTGAGTGAGGAGTCCCCTTTAGGAGGTAGCACAACGGGCCTACTAAGGCCTAGGTGCAGTGATGTTTATCATCCTCCGCACTTTCAGATACAGGATACTACCCAATATTAAGGCTAAAAGCTTTACAGAATAAAGCTGACTATAAATGCCCAATGGATAGGAGATTAATAATTTGGTACGTATACAGTGTCACCCATAAAATCCGCATCAAATGGGAAATTTTTTCCCAACTAATTTGGATAAATTTTCTTTTTGCCAAAATTTTTGCTTTAAAAATCATGCCAAATAATGTATATAAGGATGATTACGTGACTTTTTTTAGCTGTCAAATTTAATTTTTTTCCAGAAATCGCAAAATAAAGCATTATCTTTTAAAATTTGGAAAAAAAGTATAGGAAAAAGTTTTATATTTTTAAATTTTTCACCCACACACCAATTTTCAGCTCTTTAGTACAATTTTTATTTTTTCCCTACTTTTTGTAGTTTTCTTCTATATGGATTAACCAAATTAATTAAAAACCCTCTAAAATTATTTTTTTAATATTAAAATTTACTTTTAAATATAATCCTAATACTTAATAATGCTGGTCCAAATAATTTTGTACAAAAATAGAAAATACTTCAATGAAATGGTGTCACACTTGATGCAAATGTGGTAAAATTTTACCAAAAACTGACAAAACACACTTAATTTGTGTTTATTATTAAATAGTTACATAAAAAAATCGGACAATGTTTTTATTGTTAATTTAAATACTGATAACTAAAATGCTTTTTTAAAATTCTAAGTGCAATGTTAAAAGCATTAACCATTGATCGTAACGCAACATAGAAATAAAAGTGTCATGAAAACAATTAAACAAAATTAATGAAGCAAAATATCTGTCACGTCAAGAAAGCAGTTTCAAGAAAATTTGGTTTATTTTGTTTTTTATTTTATAAAAAAATTTTTTTTCTTAAAAATTTTTTATTATTTTCATTTTTAGAAAAACATATTATAAAAAAACACAAATAATAAACAAAAATTAAGTGTTTTGTCAGTTTTTATGAAAATTATTCCACATTTGCATGAAGTTTGATGCTATTTCATTGGGGTATTTTTTATTTTTGTACAAAATTATTTGTACAAGAGTAACCAGCAAAATTGGGTATTATAATTACATTTAAACGGTAATTTTAATATAAAAAAAATAATAATAATTAGGGGGTTTTAAATAAATTCGGATAATCCATATGGTAGAAAACTACAAAAAGTAGGGAAAAAATAAAAATTGTACTAGAGAGCTGAAAATTGGTATATGGGTGTTAAATTGAAAAATATGCAACTTTTCCCTATACCATTTTCCAAAATTTTAAAGGATAATGCTTCATTTGGCGATTAAAAAAAATATCATATTTGACAGCAAAAAAAAGTTATTTTTTATATACATTATTTGGCATGATTTTTATTGCAAAAACTTTTGGTAAGAAGAAAATTTAGCCAAATTAATTGGGGAAAAATTTCCCATTTGATGCGGTTTTTATGGGTGACACTGTATATGTAATATTGTTGGAATTGCAATACAATGTACATTAAATAGCAAAAATAAAAAAAATTTTTTTGAAATTGAAAAATGTAAATATTTAAATTTAGTGCTCAATTAGTTGTGTAAGTTTAAAATTCAGCTTTGCTTTATCTTCAAGGTCCCCAAAGATGTAAAATTAGTATTAAAAAACGAGTTATTTTTGGTTTTTTTGTACGGACTTTGCTATTTATTATCAATTAAAAAATTTAACAATTTAAACCACCAAACTGAAAACCGAAGGAAGGATCCTACCTGAGTCCATACCCTCCCAACCAATGATTTTAATTAAGAATTTTTTTTAGTAAAAATTAATTTTTTAAATTTCAGATTAATTTTCAGTTTTTGTCAAGAAAGATTCCTAGGCTTCTGTTCCTGAACTGCTAAATTTGACCTTTTTTGTGACTACTTTACCTTTTTCTCTTTACAGCTTGTTGGTTAATGAAATTTATCAGGGTCCAAAAATTTTTAACTGATTTATGTTTTAGTTTTAATGACACGTATAACATAGTCCCACAAAAAAAAAAAAGTTGAAGGTCCTAAGATTTGGGCCGGGGTATTATATTCTTGGGGTAAAACCCAAAACCGGGGTCAGTTTGACCCTATCCGGTCAGGGTCAAGGGCATTTCAAGGTCAAATATGCAAAATTATTCACAACCAAATTTGAGAGTGTATTCCTATGTTTTTGAGGTCGATGAATACGAATTCGTTTGCTTGTCTCCTTAGGGTCATGGTAAAAAAATATTTTAGGTCAAAAAAAAAAATTACACAGCCTCACAAAAACAAAAGGTTAAAAAATTCGCTGAATTGAATTGGGATCAGTTTGACCCCATTAGGTCAGGGTCAAGGTCATTTCAAGGTCAAACCGCAACCGAATTTGATGGAGTCAAATTGACCATGAATTTGTAGTTAGCGACCTTAAAAACATAAATATACATTTTAAAATTTTTGCGATTAATTTTCCAGATTAAATCTTGAAATGCCCCTAACCCTATACTGACAAGGTTTAAGTGACTCTGGATTCGAATTTAGCGATCCCAAAAACATAAAGACCATGATCAAGTCTCGGACCTTAATTTTTTTTTGTGGGGCTGCGTTTTTGCATCTTTGACCTTTAAATATCTTTTTACTATGACTCGTTGGACTTAAACTGACCACGGATTCGTATTCAGTGACCTCAAAAACTCGTATTTACATTAACTTGAAAAAATTTATTTTTCAGTAATTTCTGTAATATAAACTATTACGTAAAAGTGTAACGGCTTGGCTTACTATTTTGAGCTACAGGTATAGTATAAAAGAAAAAACATCACAAAACCTTGGTTTAATTATTCTGCATATAAATAAATCAAAATTTTTGATATCAAATTCTAAATATTTACAACAAAATCTCTAAATATTTACAACTAAAGTATAACTATTTATTTCAAAAAAATACTACGGTATTACTGAAAACCCTAAAAAATTATTTAAAAAAATAAATCGATTAAAAAAAATAGCCTTAAATTATGAAATAATATATTTTATATATACATTAAATAACCCAACAAAAATAAAATTAAAAGTAAGTACTTACAGAGTATAAACCTTCAATTTCCTTTTTAGTCGGTGCCAGCAAAGCCACAGAATAAAAAACTTACCTCAAAAAAATTTAGACGCCTAAATTTGTTTCTTACCTACTTTAATTTTTTTTTTTTTTGGGAAATTTTTTTTATTATATATATATATATATATATATATATATATATATATATATATATATATATATATATATATATATATATATATATATAATATAAAATATTTTTAAAAAAAAAAAAAAAAAAAAAAAAAAAAAAAACACGATTTAAGATTTTTCTTTTAAGTCAATTACATTTTTTTAAATTACCTGTTTTATTGTTACAATAACTCAGTTATTTATGGTCATTGCACTGTAAAACTTTTTAAAAATAGGTGTAGATTTGCCCCTTTATATTAAACAAAAACGTTTAATTATTAATTTTCTCTAACATAAGAGCAAACTAAGTTTAGTTTAAGTATGTATTTTATTGTGAACCCTTAACTAATATTCAAACCAAGCATACGTTTTTATGAGTTATAAAACGCCTTTGGGAATAGATCTTACATTTGCCTTTGGAACTAGATGTTTTAATATCCATGTGCCCCTCTAAATTAGAATTTATCTTTCTGTAATACCCATATTAAATAATAAGTGTTTTTGTAATTAAGGAAGATTTTTTTTTAAACTCTATCTAGGTTTAATGGAAATGTTTTTTTAGCATTTGATTAACTGAAAAAAAAAAAAAACTTTTTTTAGAAGCACTCCAAAGCTTATGCCCTTATTAATTTTTAAAGAATATCACACGCCTAACATTTGATGTTGAATTTTTTACCCCTTTCACTTAGTTTCAAAAAATTATTCTACGCATTAAAATAATTTTAAAAATTAGCAAATTTTATGCCAAAAAATTACCTAAAAATTCAATTTTATGTTAAATTTTATTTATTAAAATACATTTTAATAGTTTTTGGTATATTATTGCAAGGCAAAATAACTCTTTTTAATTTATCAAAATGTATTTACTTTTTAAAAAAATAATTAAATATTTGTTCTTTAGAGAAAAGCCAGATATTTATTTTTATATAAATTGGTATTAGCAGATATATTGTTTGCTAGGTTTTTATATTTTAAAAATAAAATACGTTTCCGCACATACATACTGATAAAAATATCGAATTTCGTAGAGACATTTGTATTTGAATGTTTTAGCAGATTACAGAAACTTTGCAGTTCTCTGTTTTCCGCAAAAAATATAAAAAAGGATGGATACCAAAACGTAGTTTTCTTTTTAGAATGTCTTTTAGTGTCGATTTTTTTTTCATTACTTGAATAGATTTTAATATAAACATAAATATAAGTAACGATAACTTTAAGTTTTCACTATTATTTTGTTATAACTTTTTATAAAAACTTTGTTTATTGTAATACTGCACTACCAAAGAACAATATGTTTTTACGTAAAATATTCTTTATATTGACGTTTAAGAATATGATTCCATCGTATGTCCTTTCTTTTTCTTTCGTTGATGGTTTTAGCTAGCATACTAATAATTTATCAATACGCTCATGTATTTCCGACTAACAGTCATTTATAATCTGTGGGATATACGCGAGTGCACGTCTGATGTAAAGTAATCTTTAAATTACTCACCCATATTAGATGAATTTACGTTTGGCCTTGCTGAAATGAAGATGTTATGCAGGCGTGCGGAATTTTAATTAATTTTACAACAAAGGCGGATTTCTTAAACATAGTTCAAGTAATTAAAGTAAAAGACAACACACAACCGTTAAAATTTATTGAGTGTGCCCATAACTTTAAAATATTTATTATTATTTTAAGAATACTTTTTTGGACTATACAAATTTGTTTTCCAATTATAAATTTGTAGAAAGCAGGATTATTATTCTTACTTGATATAATAATAGATTAAAACAAATTTATTTTATTTTTCTTTAGTCCAAGGACCATTGCAAAGAATTCTTAAAGCTCATCCATTCTGCACTTTTATTACATCCTATAATATAAAAATTTTTTTTTTAAAAAATTTTTTTTTTTAAAAAAAAAAATTTTTTGGGTTTTTTTAAAAAATTTTTTTTTGGGGGGAAAAAAAAAAAGGGGCCCCCCCCTTTTTAAAAAAAAATTTTTTTTTTTTTTTTTTCCCAAAAATTTTTTTGGGTTTTTTTTTAAAAATTTTTTTAAAAAAATTTTAAAAAAAACATTTATAAATTTAAATGTATTTGTCCTAAAAGGATAAAACAAAACCAATTTGTTAAATATTTAGCAAGGAATAATGAAGGTCTAGTAGTTTATTTACCTATCTTTTTTTCCGTGTAAAATTCACGGGACAAATTAAATGTTAAATCCAGCGATATTTCACTATATGTTCATTTTTTAAGTAGAAGGAGAGTTAATTACAATCTGATTTTCTTTTTTAAACCATAATTTTTGAGATATAGGAGAAATAAACTTTTATTACTTTCAAAAATGGTCAGGCAATAATTAAAAACCACGACACTACAGGACTACAATAAGTAAAATTAAGTATATGACCCTTTATAGGAAATTAAATGAAAAGTATAGGAATCTTAAAGACACCTATAGCAATGCTGCCGCTCTTTATTTTTGGTTTTCTATAGAACACCGGAATATATTTACGGCTAATATGATTTATGGTTGGTATTATAATTTTTAGATGTCTTTTTTTATCTAAATATCAGTTTTAATAAAAAAAAATATTAACTTTGTTCTCAAATTAAAAATCATTTGTGTTAATAAAATGCCTATTTATATTGTATATCGGAATAAGGATAATTTTTAATAATACTTATAAAAAACCTTATATTGAAGTATAACTTGCTGCCTTGCATTTTATTGTATGGGTATTAAAAAAAAAAAAAAAAAAGAACATTCTACCTGTGTAGAACTATAAAAATAAATTTAAGATATTTTTAAAATTTATTTCTTCTAAGATATGTCTGAAAATATCTATTATTAAATAATTAAAAGTAGATTAACTTTTTTTACAAGGTGTCTAAAAAGTTTTAAATATTGTCAATATCATCCAATTCGGTTGTAATTTTTTAACAAAAATTTACCTACTTACATTATTTTAAAAGAGGGATTGGAATATTGTTATTTATTTTTTTAAGTATACAGGGAGAGTCAAAAAACAATATTACCTTTGTTGTTTTCAATAAAACACGCTGTTAATTTTTATGAATAATAATTAATCTTTTTAGGACAATTTTATTGGTATATGGTTTTATGTATTTACCTGTTTAAATGACGGAATTATATTGCTTTATTATTATTTTTTTTAATAAGCAATCATTTCTATAAACAATTATTATGTTTTTAATGTGAAACTAAATTAAGTTGCGTTATTTGTGTTATAGTGAGATAATTTGTTAGTAGATAAGTATCTAATTATATCAGTTAGTAGACAATTTTGTCAAATCACTTTTTACATACTATTTACACACAGGATGGTGGTTTTAACCCAAAAAAAAAACGAAATACTCATAGGGATTTTTAAATTAAAATTAGAAATTTTAAATACGCAAAATTCGTTGAGATATTTCCAATAATTTGTTACAAGAATTTAGGAACAGGCTTGGATATTGTCTAGCTAAGAATGGTAAACAATTTAAACATGTAAAAGTTTAAAGCGTATATCACCTAATTTGTTTTTATATTTCTATTAGATTTTGCAAGTATCCGCTTACCAAGCCACCCTGTAGGACTACAAAAAACTATTTTTGTATGTTTTGTTTTTTTTTTCTGAGACAAACCACACATTTAAATTTAGTTTTGCATTATTTTATACTTTTTAGACCCCCTGTATAATAATAATGTATCCTACTATATTTGCACTTTAAAATAGCAAATTTATTTATTTAATAGCAAGGTATATTTTAGTTAGAAAAACAACTGTTTATAGTTTATACGCTAAAAGGTATTGATAAATAAACGTCTAATTTAGGTGCTCTTAATTGAGTTAGAGGTGTTATGCGGAGAAATGTAATTTGAAACTATTTTAATTTTAACGAAAGGTACATGAGCGTATGTAATGAAGTGATGCGGGAGACAGCGACATAATTTTGCGAACAAATCCATCAAAGCTGATTGTAATTTATATGACTATATTTGTTTGGCAAATAAGTAATATCACAGTTAGCAACCGTACCAGTAAAGAACAAGATCTGTTAAGATACAGGATTTTAAAAATAGGTTTTCATTTTCTTTGATTGGTAAAAAATATTTTTATGAGATATCGGTAAAAAAATTCTTTAAAAATTTTTAAATCTAAGCACAAAATTATTTCCTTTTTTCTAATTTGATACTTGCTGAAAGCTATAGTTTTACAAAATTATTTATTTAGGTCAAGAATTTCTACAGCGAATTTGTTACAAAATATACAAAAATATTCTATTCGGCTAAACCTAAAAATCAAAATAAGATTTTGATTTAGCCTTTTTAAATAAACTTTCTTATAGAGGATCCGGTAAAAATTGAGGGGGCGCAAAGAATATTTCTAAAAATATAACAGTAATGTAAAAAAACTGTGTATAAAACTTGTAACTCTAAAGATTTAAAATATTTTAACTTATTCAAGACTTCTTATATCGGAGAGATACTACTTTAGTACCTTTTAACCTCTAAAGAAGATATTGTGTGTTAAAATAATTGATATGTATAACAATAGAAATATTGTTAAAATTAAACATATTTATTTTTGATAAAGAGCTATGCATTCTTATATACGAAGAGTTTTGCATCTTTAAACCTTTATCATTTAAATTGACACTTCTCAAGCAAGATAAAGCGAGTCATCTAAAAAGGGCTACAGTTACTTCTTTTACATTTAGACCCTTATTTGTTAAAGTCATGTATGATTTAAAAAAAGTCGGCATCTGAAAAAGAAAATAATTTTTGTTCCGTTTTTGAGAAAAAGTTTAACGTTATCTTTTATTCAGTGAAAAAAGTAGAAACTTCGCATGAATATTTAAAAGTGGTTTCTGTTGAATGGCACTATCATCTGAAAATTTTATGCGTTTTTATGCCTTTCAATTTATTTTTGACTTTAAAGGTTTCGTTTTTAGAAGGCAAACAAGAAATGGAAGAAGTCAGTTGTCTACTGAATAAATTTATTTTCGAAAACTTTGAATACCTATTGTTGTTTCATAGCATTTTAACATGCCCGTTATATCAATATATATGTAATTTAACACATATATGGAATAAATAAATTATAGTTTAAAAACCTAAAAACACACTTTTACAGCAAACGGAACTAAAAAGTAGAAAATAATTCACTTAAATCGTGGGGTGCTTGATATTAAATGTTACAATTATTTTATTGGTAGCTATTTACAAAATAAGAGTTATTATGGAAATATTATAGTAAATTGCATCCCACACTTTTTTACTATAATATATTTATTTTTAAAATTTTTAGTTTGGTTTGCTAGAAAAACATATTTTTCTAGTTTATTTTTTAAACTATAATTCATTTTCTTATTTTTTAGTCCAAAACCAACATTAACATTGGCGAATGCGCAGGTGTTATGATTTTAAAAAAGTGTTATTCTATTTTTTTATTCTGATGATCCTTTGCAGAACATTAGCACAAAGTGATGAAACAATTGCATTGTTATCGACTTTTGGTTAGATCAGAATTAAGTTAAATGATTTCGTTACATTAATAAATACAGGTAAAGCTAATAAAATTGTGGTAAAAAGTATTGTTTGTAGACGAAAAAAATGTTTTTTAACATTTTTAATGAGTTCTGATGTGTTCTGGTGTCCCTGGAGAGTATGACGAGCAGACGATTAGATCCGTCATGCCCTCCTCTCCGGGTCTAGTGACGTGGGTAGCTACCAGGTCCTTGTTACAGGAATCATATGTTCTTTCTGGGGCCGCATCTCCGCCTTACCCTATGAAAATGGTCCTATCCATTTCTGTTTAAAGCCAGGGAACCCTTTTTCCTATAAAAGCGGTTCGGTCCGCCTTCTGTTTGGATTCAGGAAACCCTTCCTAAGCACATGTTTGTTAGGGATATATTAGCCTTTGTCTGCTTGTGACCTTGAGTGGCATTTCTCGAAACGGATCTATTCGTTTCGGTCAGCGCACCTTTGTCACTTTTTTCCTATGAAAGCGGTTCTGTCCGCCTTACTGTTTGGAGCTAGAGAAGTAATAGTCTGCCACGGCAGAGCCCCGGATTACCGCACTAAAGCTAGATACTCTGAGAGGTCGCCCTGTATCTCAGAGGCACCGTTGGGGACGCCAGGCACAGGATGTCATACACTCATCAGCACGGTATGCTAAAACCTTGACTTAAGCCTTGTGTTCTTCGTAGCTTCGGACCCGTTCCATACGCTAGCCAAAAGAGTTGCCTGTAATCAGCAACTCTAGATGATATGAGTACCAAAATATAATATATCAAAAATAAAATGACGCCACTCTTAATCCAATATGGCGGACTTTCATTTATAAACTAAAAAAACAATGGTAAAAAAATATTTTTAAAAGCAAGTTTTCATTAACATGCACTAAAAAAACATAATCTATAAATTAGATTTAACCCATCAATTTATTATATTACACAATAATTATAAAAGCTTGTCGCGAGTTTAACCTGTGTAGATATACAAGAACACAATACGTAACTTGATCTTGACGTAAGTAATTCTTTAAAAAAAATTATATGTTTTTTGATAAAATAGGTAAATCTCGCGATATGTTTTAATATTATATAAGTTGTGTTAGGTCATAAATTATTGGGGTAGATTTAATTTACTCAAAATTTTCTTTTTTAGTACATGTAAATTAAAGGCTTGTTTTTAAAAATAATTTTTATATTTAATTTATTACTTTTCTTTCTTTGGCAAAGTAAACAAAACTTTTAAAAAATCTTATTCAGAAGCAACATGTGTAATTCAAAAATGCTTTTTGACAAAGGCCCGACCCCAGTTTATTTTTAGTATAATTCTAGCCGCTTAAAATTTTAACCAAACTGCTGTAATAAGCATAATATTTTAATGTGATTACTATCATAATATTGTATAATAATTATTTACAAGAAACAAGACATTTTAATTTTAACTTTATAAATGACAAAATATCCAAATGCAATCAAAAGTTATATTCTTATAAGAAAAACTTCCATTCTCAATATTTTATCTCTTGGGTTAAACAAGGTCCAAAAGAAAAGTTGAGTGACTTTTTTGCCTTCCAAGGTGATAAGCGACAAACCCCTATTAGTTAGGGTCACGTCGAATTTAAAAGTCGGTTGGTTTTCTGAATAGAAGACCATTATTTTTTGCTAGAAGCAAAAATAGTGTGGGGTCCTTTGCTATCTCCATAAATTTTCATGAAACCAGAATTTTAATAAGTTACCATGTAAACAAACGCATTTACATTAAAAAGGATTACTTGTTTAGATTTTTTAAAATATTGTTTGGTCTTAATGTTTCTTTTTTTAGAAAGTTTTTAAATTTATAAAACTTTCGAAGTTATTTTTAGATACATTTCTTTTTATTGTGATGAATGTATAAGTGAACAAAATCCCTGGGATTAAAATGACCGTCAAGTTGTAATATAAAATGAAAAACAATTTTTTAAAAAAGTGTATAAAAAAGTATATTGTGCCAAGAGATTCGAAAAAGTCCTTTAAATATGCAAAAACTCTACTTTAAATGTTTTACACAATATACTTTATCTCCAACTTATAATAGACAATATCAGAGGGAAGGGAAGAGAAACAATTTTCGTTCGCCTACCCATGGCTGGTGTTTTCAGGGGGTAAGGCCCAGGCGAAAATCTATGCTATCCTAGCATGTTTCGAGAAGGAGGCATCATAACCACAACATACAGATTCCCTCAGACAGATAGGCTGCTCTAAAAGCCCCCATCGTTTTACATAAAACATCACGAAGAAGTGCCTGAACAACCTAAAAGAGCCTGCCACCAGGAACAACAGAATAGAACTCCTTTGGGTTCCTGGACACACGAGAATAGAAGCCAATAAAAAAGGAGATGAACTAGAAATAGTCAACTCTTCTAGAATGTTTAACGGCCCAGAGCCATTCCTTAGACTATGAAAAACAGGCAATAAAAGCAGAAATAGACAGATAATCCCTAAGAAAATATCTGGATCGTTGGCACGTATCACCTGGTCAAAAACATGCAACAGCTCTGCTAGGAGACCCTTCCAAAAAACTGAGTGACTCAGATCGTCCTTCTAGGGAATAGTACTAAGATTAATTGTGAAAGAGAAAAGATCAATAATGTGAAAAAGAGAAAAAGTTTGTTGTCATTAGTGAGCCTTGGGAGTGACTATTTACAATAACTGTATATGTCGATTAAAAAGGAAACTAAAGCCCCAAGAACAAAGGTTTCGTAGAAGATTGTTGAAAGAAAGTTTGTTAAAGGGCGCATCATACCAAACCTGGTCAAAAGCTTTGGGTTTATCAACAGCAATGATCCTGGATTCACCAAGAAACTTAAGAGACTTGCTTCAGTTACGCAAAACAAATAAAAGAGGATCTGCTGTTTATCTTGTGTAATGGAATCTCTTCTTCCTGTTTTAAATAACTTCTTGTTTTTCTAAATATTTGAAAGTTTGGAAATTGATAAACTGTTTTATTGGTATTGGTTTAATTATTTCTAGAAGGTAGGTTGGTTAGTCTTAATAATTCCAAAGAGGCGAGCGCTAGAATAAGTACAACTTTAGAATCACATAATTTAGGACTAGTACTAGCAAGTCATTTAGCATTTAGAGCATTTTTTGGTGTTAAGGAAGTAAATATGTGCTTAATTTGCTTCACTTTAAATAATATTTTTGACATTTTTTTAAAGGAAAGAATAAACAGTTAAAAAAAAGAAGGATCAATAGCTGAATCAACAGCAAATTATTTGGTAAAGAGTTAAAATTTTTCCTTACAAATACAAATACTTTTGTTTTCGAAGGTTACAGCCAAGAAAAATTTCTTTAACAGAA
>JAHBCN010002278.1:0-94409 GCA_019359885.1 Listronotus oregonensis
TTTTGGAAAACGTGGGGAAGGGGGCCCCAAGCTAAGAAAACGGGTTTAACTCAAGGTGTTAGCATACCGTGCTTACGAGTGAATGCCATCCTGCCCCCAAAGGGGTTTCCAAACGGTCCCCCAGATGGGGGGACCCCCACATTTTATCTGGCCTTACCCCCTTAATGGGGTTCCCTGGTGGTTTCTTCCCGGTTTCAAACAGAAAGCGGGATAGAACCCTTTCATGGAAAAAAAAAGTGACAAAGGGGGTTCCCCAAAAGGGGTAAATCCGTTTCCGGGGGGTGCCACTCAAGGTCACAAGCAGAAAGGGGATTCCAAAACGGGTTAATCCTTTTCAAAAGGTGCCCCAAAATTACTGACGCCTGTTTCGGGGGGAAGGGGTAATCCGTCCAACAAACGGGAAAAAAAGGGGCCCCAAAAACCAAACAGAAGGCGGACAGAAACGTTTATGGAAAAAAGGGGGTTCCCGGGTTTTTTAAACAGCAAAAGGGATAGGCCCTTTTTTAAAAATAAGGCCGGAGAGGGGGCCCAGAAAGAACATCTGGTTTCTGTAACAAGGACCTGGGCTACCCACGTCACTAGACCGGGAGAGGGGGGGGGGGGGACTAGTCGTCTCCCCCGTCATACCCCAGGGCAGGGACACCAGAACACATCAGAACACATTGTTTCGTCCCCGGAAAACCCCCCCACAGTAAGAGGAGATAAAAGAACTCTCCCCAATCTGGTAACGGATTTATTAAAAGGGCCCTTTGGGAGTAAAAAAAAAGGTGTGAACACAGATCGAGGCCGGGTGGGAAAAAAAGCCCCTTTCCTTTAAACCTACCTACCTATTTAAAGGGAAAAGTTTACAAAATGGTTAATTTTTTAGTCTGAAGAATATGTGGTGGTTTTTTTAAGGCCTTTTTTATAGATACCCTGTAAAAAGGTTAGATATAAAATTACCCTCTTACCTTTCCCCCCGGAAAATGGTAATAATACCTTTTTGAAAGTTGATTAATAATATGCAATGAAAATTTACGAAAAACACCTATTTTCTAGTGTTAGTTCTATTCTATTATTTTTTTTAGGATATTGGTAATTTTAAATTTTTTGTTCAATAATTTGTTTTCAAAATTTTTTTTGGTTTTTTTTTCCAATTGCAAGGCCCCATTGCAAGGGGCTCTTAAAGATTCTGGGGTTTAAATTTTTTGCATTCATGTATTAGAAAAATTGTCCAGAATTTTTCTAGATTTTCCCCAACCTTGTTTCAATTTTTTCCCCCGAACTCTAAAAAAAAATCAGTCATAACTTGAAGGTCTTCTGTTTTTAAAAAAATTTATCAAATCGGTTAGACAAGTAATGGATTAGTAAAAAGAGATTAAAAATTTAAAAAATTTCCCCCAATAATTTTTCCTTTACCTGATTGTTAGTAGGAAAAAAACAAAGACCCCGTATTTTTATACAAGGTGTTTTTACAATTAAACAAAAAAATTATATACTTACAGCTGCTCTTCTATGTGAATTTGATAATAGCGCTTTTTTTTTGTACATCACTTCGCTTTGTCATGTCCACCCAAAATGATTTGCCTTGTTCTGGATCATTGAAATTGTACTATTAAAAAAAAGGGAGTGTCCAAAAAAAAAAATTTTTTTTAACATAAGCATAGTATCATAAAGGGGGTGTCTAATTAGCTAAAAAAAAAAAAGTATAGCTTTTCTAATCCTATTTTCTAAGTCATTTTTTTTAAAAGGTAATAGCAGTGGGCGGTCAATGCTTTAAAAAAAGTGAGAAAACAGTGTTAAACATAAACCCAAGGTTTTAAATTTTGTGGACCCCCAAATTTTTTGGCTGTTTTTACCCGTTCTCAAGGAAAAATTTCATACCTTTCATAAGTGGCCCCAAAGACGTCTCCCCCCAGATATCGGCCCCCCTTTACACCCGTTACGTCACATCACATCACGTTCCCCCCGTTCTTTCTTTCTTACAAATTTTTCAGCGTCTCGCGCGTCTTGGGGTTCCTTTTTTTATTTAATCGTTTTCATATGTTATCTTTTTTTTCAATATAAATGGCATTTGAAAAAAAATTAAAAACTTATTTCTTATACAATTTTTTTTCGTCTTTTTAACCCTAGAGAATGAAGTTTAAAAAAATACTACCATTTTCATACTTCTGGGAATTAAAAAAGGGCCCAAACAAAACATCCATATTTACAATTTAAAAAAAAGACTATACAAACTTCATTCCCATTTTCCCCACCCCAAAAAGGGGTGTAATTCCAAGTTTGATATAGATCTTTTTTTAAACGTAATCAAAAACCTACATATAATTTTTTTTATTTCTAAATCCAGAAATGCCCCCGTTCAAAACCTAATTACCAACTCCTATATTGACAATTTAAAAAAAGTAACGTTTTTTTTTTTAATCTTTCATCCCCTTTTAAAACCACAAATGAATTTTTAAAAAGTTAAAAAAGAAAATTTTAAAAATTTTAATTAATAACCTACATAAAATTTTTTTATATTTTTTTTAAAATGAGAAATTTCCCCAAATTTTACCCCCTCAATTTCCCTTTTTGGGGGGGGGGGGAATTTCCCCAAAACCCTTTTTTGCTAAATTTCCTTTTTTTTTTGGGTAACAGAAGTCTAATTACCAACTCCCACATTTACAACTTCAAAATGACAATTTTTTACATATATTTTTCACCCCCCCTTTAAACCCCCCCCAACAGTTTCAAAAAATATTGGAAGGATTTTTTTTCCCAAAACAAAAGCCAAAAAAAATTTTCATGCTTTAACCAAAAAAAGATGAAGTTTAATACAAACTTTCCCCCCCTTCCCCCCTTTTGGAATTTCCCCAAAATTTTTCCAGCCTTTTGTTCATCAGAGATAATGTAGGATTCAATTTAAAAAAAAAAAACGTACCGGTTTAAAACCTATTCAATGCAAACCAAAAAATCAGACCCCTTTTCCCCTTTTTTTAATATTTTTATATAGACACACAGTACAGATTCCGTCACCAAGCCAAAGTGGAATCTTGGGACAGTCCACAAGGGTGATGCCTAAGTACTAACTACCGGGGGGTTTTGTCTTAAGTGTGGTGGGGGGATTTGTTCACACGGGTTTAATATTTGGATTTTGGGAGGATTAAAAAAAATTTCCGGGGCAGGGTTTCCCCATTTTGATATTCTAGGGATGAAGGAACAAGGCGGGAAGTTTGGGGCCTTTCTAACTGAACTGTAAAATGATGCATAAAAGTAGCACTACGTTTTCGTTGGGAGCCCCCAGAAAAACCTCGAGCAAACCCGTAAAAAACCAAAAAGAAGGGGGCCCCCAAATGACGGGTTGGATCCATAATAAGAGAACGGCTCTTTTTGAATGGAGTCCAGAATGCTAAGTGTTGGGGGCCCCATTTCAACATGAGAACAATATTCTGAGGGTCTGGGGGGGAAATACAGAGTGTATAGATTGGAAAAAGATAAATTTTTTCCCGAAAAGAAATCCAATTTTTGATTTTAAATATGGATGTAATGTGTTTGCCCCAGTTGAGGTTATTCTCAAAAGTAACGCCGAAAAAAAGGGCCCCCTTTGTTCTGGCATTTTTTTTCGCGACAGCGAACCCCCTTTTTTTTCGAGGTTTTTTGGAAAAAGTTTTGGGGGCGCCCCAATCCAAGATTTTTGAGGTCTTGTGAGAGAGATATCGGCATTGATCTGCGCTTGTTTTCCAAATCAGAATTACATGGTTTAAAAGAAATTGGGGTTAAGGGTCTATTTGTCAAAAAAACTATGAATGGGATTGGGGAAGAGACAAGATCGTTAATGTGAAGAAAAGGGGGGGTTGCCAGCACTGAGCCCTGGGGCCCCCCCGCATTAATTTTTTAGAATTTGGATATTCTTACATTTGTTTGACATAATTAAAAAAAGTTCCGATTTCCCCCAATTATATTTTTTTACATATCAAAGGGTTTTTTAATTTTTTCCAGGAATTTTTCACCCCAAATTTTGCTAAAATAGTGCCCTTTTCAGTTTTTTTAATTCATTATTTAACCCCCGATTTGGAAATCAAGCGCGGGGAACGCAGATATCTTTTTTCGGTACCTTAAATTAATATTGGATTGAGACCCAAACTTTTTTCCCCGTTTAATACGTCAAAATATCCATATTCGCCGTCGCAAAAGAAATCTTCCATTACTCATGAGCGGTCAAGTTCTGCAGAGCAACGAGTTATTTGTGGTCGTACATTATATACATCATAACAAAAACTAAAAAACCCCGTTTCCCCTTTTTAAAGCAAAAAGATTGAGGCCCTCTTAATCCTTTTTTTTATATATCTTAAATTAGACCCCCTTTGGCTACCGTTCCCATGTCTGGGGAAAGGCGCTTTTCACAACTCTAGGCATTCTCGATTTCATTTTAAAAAAAATTTTATACTTTATTAATAATCCCATTTTTTCAGAAAGCTCTTTCTTGCTCACCGACAAACTATTGGGGTCTGCCGCTCTTTTTTTTACATAGACAAAATAATTTGTCTCAAACATCTCCCAATGAAAAAAAAAGAACATTTAAGGCTTATAAAAACAAAGGGGATCCCCAAAAAAACAGACAAAAGCGTCACTAAGGGCACTAAAAAAAACCCCCAAAGGAACGTCCGTTTTCATGAGAATGCCAAAAAAAATGAAAGTCCTGGGGGGGAAAGCAAAGTAACCCCTTGTGGTTTCCCCGGGCATTCGGGGTAGAAGGCAACGAAAAACGGATGAGCTAGCGAGGGGGGAAAAACTTTGGAGAACCTGCCCGGGGAATGACCAAAACCCGCACGAAGGCAAACCAGGGGGGAAGGATCCGGAAAAAAAAACGAAAAAAATGGGAAAAAACCCAGTAGAATAAGACATGGAAAAAAAATTTATAAAAGGGGGATCCAAAGGGGGAAGAAGAAAGAACTAGTCACAATCAGACAAAGTAGGCAAAGACTTCCGCATAACAAAAGGGGTTCTAACAGGGGGTAACCTAAGAGGGGGACCTACACAAGATAGGGGCAAAAAAGAGGACCCAAGGGGAATTTCGACGAGGGGGAAAAAAAAACCTACCATATCCTGTGCGAAGTAAAGCATTGAATCACAAAAGACAGGCATTATTTGGACAATCGGGGAAGCCCCGGGAAAATATCAAAAACCCCAGTCTCGTTTACAGACTTGTAAAAGGAACAAGACTAATGGGAGGATTGATTAAAAAAAAAATGGAAGATTAGGGGCAAAAAAACCCCTGAGGCTGCACGTTCCTTTTAGTTTAAGACGGCTTCCAGGGAAGAAGAAAAAAAGGGATCTTTTTTTAATATATCCGGAAAGACCACCCACTTTTTTTGTTTCTTTATTTTTTAAATTCCTCCTTAAAAAACCATGGTGTTAAAATACCTTTTTTTTTATTTAAAACCCCCGGGGCGTTAGTACATACATATATTTTTTTGGGCCCTTTGTAGATTTTCCTAAAAGAGAAAATAAAGAATTTATATAATCCATCAACCTAAATGAATTATTGCATATGAAAATGGAAATCTAAGGTCCATTTCTAATCAAAAATTTAAAAGAATTTTGATTCGAGACGTCCCCCCGTTTTCACCCCGGTAGGTGGTTAAAATTAAAAAAAAAAAAATTGGGGAATTAAAATTTTTGGTTGTTTAAATTACAGTCAAAGCTTCTTATACCCCCCGCGTTTTTTTCTGTTCCTTTTGGTTTCGATCCCCAATTCCATATTCAAGGGGAAACTTTATTTTGGTCGATACATACACATTGACAAAAAAAGGTTCCCCAAATGTAGGTATCCAACCAAATCCTTTGTAAACCCCGTCACATGGACTAATATCCGAAAAATTTGGGGAAAGGAATAGGGGGGAGATGGGTTCGAACAGATAGAATTAATGACATTTGAAGTTTTGAATCGTAAGATGAAGATTTGACTGAAACCGACTTGGAGGAAATGTTAAATTCACAGCCTATTGAAGAAGAGGCTTCAACAAGCACGGAAAGGGGCATTTAATTTAAAAAAATTTTTGAAGGTTTAAGAATGGAAAAAAGGGGTTTGAAAATTTCCCCTTTTAAAAAATTATCCGTCTATGGAACGAAGTCTTTTTTTTTAAAGGGGAAATCGCTAATGCCACTGCTGAATATCGGGGGTAAAAAAAAAAGGGCTTTAAAAAATTCAAACAAGAAAAAAAACAAAATTCTTTAAATCATTGCCTAAGTTGAAGAAAAATTAATCAATATGGTCAAAAACTTTAATTAAATTCATATTTACGGAACAAATACCCTGCGAAAAAAAAACTTTTACTGTACTTCATAAAAAAAAAATCGTTTAAAAAAATGTGATTCTCCGGGTTTTTAAAATATTCATAATTCATAATATTTATCAATACAAAAAAAATGTAAAAATTTTGGGCCCAAAAAAAGAATTAACATAGTCAAAAGCTGACTTGTGTGGGGACTCAGTTGGAGAAACAGTACATAGTTTGTAGTACATACTAAACTTAATCCTTAATTATGATGTATTCCTATTATAAATTTTCAAAAAAAGTATGCTTCTCGTGAAAGGGGGCGATTCAAGAACAGGACAAATTATTCAATACTAATCTGGAGGGGGACTGAAAACAGACCTGAACAAATAGACTGGAAACATATTCAGCATGATGTATTTACATTAAATTTTTTGTTCAAATTTTTTATAACAAAGGAATTCTTTGACTTTCATATTAAAAAAACCCACCAATGTAAGTATAAGTCCCTTTAAACACACTCATTGTAGAATCAAAGGGTTTGCTGTTTTAAAAAAATATTCCTATTAATTTGCATTATTGTGTAAAAAATTTACTTATGTATTTTTTTTTAAAAAATAAAATACCGCTGCAATTTAATTAAAAAAATAACATTTTATAATAAAATTTGAAAACATTTTAAATAATTTTTAAAAGGACAAACAAAAGCCTGTTAATTCTTTCTGAATAAAAATGTTTAAAAAGTTACGTTTATATCTTTTTATTGTTCCCTGTCGAAATATTTTAAGGTGATCCCAGACCCTATTTGGCGAACCTTTGTCATACGGAACCCGCGTGGCGGTATGGTACGCACACCTTGGCCGAACATTAATCATCTACAAAGCAAAAGACGCGGACCCCCGTATGACTTCACCAAACCTCCCACACTCTCTCGTTCCACAAAGAAGTATTCTAACACTGTGAAAAAGTTGAGAAAGTGATGTCAAGTGATCTCTGAATATTAAATTTTTAAAATCGCCAATTTTACTACTGACTGACTAAGTCATTGTTTAAATTTAAAATTATGGGGCACTTCCCGAAGAAGTAAAAACTTGTTTTAAACAGTGGTCTTCTGGTTATTGGATAAGCAGCCGATTTAACTCTTCAGTTTATATTTCCGTTGTTTTATTGTTTTTCTTCTTAATAATGTCATATGTTTTGTCTTCAGTAAGCACTTATTATCGTTATTATCAACAATAAATAAAATTTTACAGAAAAAAAATTTCAACTATTTTGTCGCTTTTAATATTTTTACGTTCTATTATTTGTCAGGGTTGACAAGAAATCTCCTTTTAGAGTACTGGCCCGTACTGGTTCCCAGCTGGTGATTCGCAGACCGCGACAATAAAAAACGCATTGAATTATTGATCGCCAATCATTAGCTTTTAAAAGTATGCCAAAAATCTTAGATAATATAAAATTGGCCATAAAATAATAAACACAATCAAAAATAGTCTTCTTTTCAAAAAAATAATTTGACTTGGACTCTGAGCATGAATCATTATTCTTTTCCGCAGTCCGTTTGCTTTTAAAAAGAAAACATGTCTTACAGACGCTTATCATGCATTTATTTTTTAAGAAAAACATTGTAGTTTATCAAAATAATTTTGTAATCTAAAATTTCAGATACAAACCTATCTTGTGGAGATTTTTAAATACATTTCTTTGCATGTAATTATGTAAAATCAGTGGTTAAAAAAATCAACAATAGAAATGTGGATAATGGAAGATTTGTAAGGCCAATTTAGTGCTCGACGAGTATTCATGAAAATATGATCCATTATAGTGCCAGCCTGCAGCCTTTGGGTTTCAACCGCAAAGGGCAACCAGTTATAAAAAAATGAATGGCAAACTGCTCGCCCAGTCCGGACTGACTAATATATTTATAAATTTTATAATTACATTGGTTAATATATATATATATATATATATATATATATATATATATATATATATATATATATATATATATATATATATATATATATATATATATATATATATATATATATATATATATATTATATATATATATATATATATATATATATATATATATATATATATATATATATATATATATATATATATATATATAAGGACAACTAGAAAAATGGGGTAGAAGTAAATTTTAAAGTAGAAAAAAGGGACCCCCCAGAAATTTCTAAATAGAGGGAGCGTAAAGTTTTAAGGTGCCGCCCAAATTTATTTTTTGCCCACGTTTAAGCTTTATCGGGATATAAAAACAACAAAAAAAAAAGAATTTTTAAAAACGAATAAAACACAATTAGATTTTTAACCAAAATAGGTTATTTCAGGGTAAGGTTAGGATGGATCGTATAAATTAAAATACATATAGGTATAAAACAAATTACAAACATTATTTTTTTTTTTTTTTATGCCCACTTTTTTAAAAAACAAAATTTTTATAAACAAAAACTTTTTAAGAAAATAAATGCGAATCAACCCGTTTTTTATTTTTTTTTTATGTTTAAACACGGTATTAATTATTTTTTTTTTTTTTTATGTTGAAATAAATGTTTAAAAGGTAGTAATTTTGTTTTTTTTTATATCTATATGGTTGTTTTTTTGTCTTTATTTTTAAATAAAAATTTCGATATTGAAAAACTTGTAAGTATGGTTTGCAGAAAAAAACTGTTTTAGAGGGCTTTAGATTTTGAATTTTTGGAATGTTTTGAGGCAAATTCTTTTTGTTGTTCATACAATTATTATTTTAAATATAAACATTTTAAAAATTTTTTTTAAATGTATTGTTTCAATGTCCAATCCCTTTTAAGAAACCAAATCATTGGACATTGACAACAATACATTTAAAAGAAATTTTCAAAATGTGTTATATTTTTAAATGCAATAATTGTATGAACAACAAAAGATTGAGGGTTTAAGCTCAATTTATGATTTATATCCAAACATTACAAAATTTAAAGTTCCGCTTTTTTATTTAAAACAGTTTTCTTTTCCTCGGGTTTAAACCATACATTAAAACAAAGTTTTTTCATTTTAATTTTTTCTAATTTAAAAATAAAGACAAAAAAAAATCCAAAACTATAAAAGTATAAAAAACCAAATTACCCTATTTTTTTTTCATTTGTTATCAATAATCAGGCATAAAAAAGAAAAATAATAAAAAATACCATTTGGTGTTTAAATTCAAAAAAAAATTTTATAAAAAATAAGTTGATTACCTTTCAGTCGTGTTTATATTTCAAAAAAATCCTTTCGTTTTACTTTCAATATCTGGATGTTTTGATTTTTTAAAAAATGCATAAAAAAAAATAAAAAAAAAAAAAAAAAAATTAAGTGTTGTAATTGTTTATATATATATATATATATTATTTTAATTTTACGTCCACCGTCTTTAAATTTACCCAAAGGGGAGAACAAAATATTTTGAATTAAAATCAATTGTTTGATTGTTTTTTGAGTTGTTTGTTTTTTTTTCTTGTTGTTTTAAGCCCCATCTTCAATCGTAGGCGAAAAGTATTGAAAATAAAAAGTTGGGCTGACATTTAAATCTTTACTTTATTTAGATAATTTCGGGGGGATCCCTTTTGGTTCTACTGTGTATTTATATATATATATATATATATATATATATATATATATATATATATATATATATATATATATATATATATATATATATATATATATATATATATATATATATATATATATATATATATAAAATATATATATATATATTAAGCATTTCCATCATCAAGATTGAGCCGGTCGGTGATTCTGGTTTTGAACCAGAATTGCAAAGCAGAAAATGGTACATACGACGCGTAAAAGAGGGGAAGAAAGGCGGAAAAACGGACGGACACTTCGACTTCGACTTTGACGGGTAGGCAAATATTTTTTTTTATTTTCATTTATTTATTTTAAATATTTTTATTACGCGTTTTATTTTTATATCTTGAGTTTAATTTTAGTTAAGATTTTATTCAGGTGTGGGGTAGACTTTACAGACCCTTGCCCGAAAAAACCCCCATTTATATTTTTATTTTGAGTGTATTTTAAGTGTTTAATTAGTGTTAAGTGAAAATGGTTAAAACAAAAAGGTCCCGAGATCGATCTAGTAGTACGGATAGCACCAGTTCTTCCACCAGTTCAGAACAAGTTCGCTATCGACGGACAACCAGCGAAAGGGGCGCGAAAGAAAAAGAAAAGAAGACTAAGCCTGAAAGCTGACGACACGACAGTTAGGAACATCTATGAGCAAGGACAGGAGACAGTTAGGTACGACACCTGAGCGACGTTCGAAAGTCATCTGGCAATAAACGACAGTTAGGTACGTCACCTGAGCGAAAAATTACGAACGTCATCTGGTAATAAACGACAGTTAGGTAGTCACCTGAGCGACAGTTACGAACGTCATCTGGTAATAAACGAAAGTTTGGTATGTCGACCAAGTCACCCTCGTTAGCCCTTCTCGAATTTTGGTACATCTCCAAAATAATGGGGCTAGTTCCGATGGTTCAGAACAACCGACGGGTTCAAGAAGCGCTACTCCACCGCAAACCGCAAAAGTTTTATGAGGCTCAAATAACAAGATTGGAGGAAATCATACAAAATATGGTTGGTTTGGAACCCTCACAAAGGCGGTTAGCAATAACAACCGACTTTTTCCAGAATTTTTTAGAAAATAGAATATTTCTGCACCTCTGGTTGGCAAAAATTGACCAGATCAAAGAAATAAATAATTGGGATGGTGAGACCATATATCATATGCAGTCCCCCTTTGTGGAATGGCCAAAACGTGGTACCACAATTTACCATCTCTCATTCATACGTGGGCCGAATGGAAACAACTCATTTTGGGTTTTTCCCGATTATGCAAAAGCATTCAAAAATGCTAAATCGACAAAATTTACCTGGGAACCAATGTCTGCTTATTACTTTAATAAGTTTGGGAAATTATTAGAGCATGCCAAATCACTGGTAAAAATGCCGTGGTTTTCATAATTGACGGATTATTGGACATAAAATCAAAATCCGCACGAGCGGGCCGTTACAAACTTTTGAGGAATATTTGCTATGTTACGTAACGAAAAACGTAGAACAAGGCCGAAACGGGAATCGTCCCCCAAGCCACCACGTACCAAATCTTGAAAAATGCTGAATACACGGAATAATAAATCAAGTGCTAATAAACCTTATTCCAAAGGGCCCGGTTTGCAGAAATCAAGTGTTTTAACTGGTTAAAAGGGACATTATCATTCGGCTTGCCGGAAACCCAAAGTGACTTTGCAAATACCTGTTAGACATGAAGCAGATCAATGTCAAAGGAAGGGTGAGTCGAAACCTATTTTACCCGTTTCATATAGTCAATGTTCAAATATTTTTTATTTTATTGATTGCGTAATTAACAACATGCCTTTGAGGTTATGTCGATTCCGGTTGTGCAGTGACAATTCGGCAATCAAATGTAAATATTTTAAATTTGAAATCTGAGCCGACTCTCGTACGTTTGTGTGGATACGCTGGCGGCTCGATTGTATCGAATTCCAAAGTATCCATTAATCTAAAGGTTGACTTGTCGTCAGCCGACGTTGAGGCTCTCGTTGTTCCCGATTACGCCCAAAACGTGCCTCTTATTATCGGACAGCCGTTTATAAATAATAAAAATATCACGGTCCTAGTAAGAGGAAACCAAATACGTTTATTTAATCAAGCCGAAGTCACTGCGGATAAAATAAATGAATTGCTTACTGAAAAAATAAACTTATGTGTTAGAGAAACCACTGTTATTCCGCCAAATTATATGGGTCATATTGCCTTATATTCGGATAAGCATTTTGAAACCAATAAAGATATTTTTATCGATTTTCGAGTTCGAGACTGGGATAATAATATTCATGTTGTTTTTGCCTTGTGTTATTAATTTGCAGAATTGCTATATTCCGATAATTAATATGTCCCAGAAAAATGTGTGTTATGAAAAGGATAGAGTTCTTGCACGTGGTCTCACTTGTTACGAGGGTAGTACTATAAGTACGGCACAATGTATGTTGACGAATGTTACGAATATGAATGATTTTACCATCGGTGATGTAAATAATTTAATTAATCCAGATTTAAGCGATCGTCAACGTTCTACTTTACTTCGGTTACTTAACGAGTACCGAGATTGCTTCGCAACTTCTTTAGGAGAAGTTGGGCACACGACTGTTACGAAAATGTCGATTAACTTGAGCGATAATGAGCCTGTTACGTATAGACCTTATCGTATGCCGTTTTCAAAACGTGAAATCGTGCGTGGAATAGTAGACGATCTTCTTAAAAATGGTATTATCCAAGAATCTGAGTCACCATATGCCAGTCCTATTTTGTTGGTAAAAAAGAAAAACGGAGAGGAAAGAATGTGCATAGATTACAGATCTTTAAATCGCAAGACTATAAAAGATAAGCTGCCACTTCCTCGTATCGATGATCTTTTAGACAATCTCAAGGGCAACAAGTTCTTCACGGCCTTGATCTTGCTTCTGGGATATCACCAGATTCCTGTTGAAGAAAGTCTGTACAAAAGACTGCTTTTGTGACTCCTGATGGTCACTTTGAATATTTGCGAATGCCGTTTGGACTCGTAAATGCGCCTGCCGTATTTCAAAGAGCCATTAATAAAATATTGGGTCCATTACGTTACGACGCTGCAATGGCATACCTTGACGATGTATTAGTCCCTTCAGCTTCTTTTGAACAAGGTGTAGAGCGGCTCGAGATAGTTTTGAGGCTCTTCAGGAGTGCAGGATTGACCCTAAGATTTAACAAGTGTAGATTCCTTCAAAGTAAACTTGAATACTTAGGCTATGAAATTTCTGGAGAAGGAATTAGGCCTGGTATTGACAAAATAAAAGCGGTATCAGATTTTCCACCACCCCGCAACGTTCATGAAGTAAGACAATTCCTTGGATTGACCAGTTACTTCAGGAAATTTATCAAAGGGTTTGCTGAAATTGCTAAACCAATGACGAATCTGACAAGGAAAGATGCCAATTTTAAGTGGGAAACAGAGCAGCAAATTGCGTTTGAAAATCTCAAAAATAGATTGACGCAAAGACCTGTTTTGGCAATGTATAACAGGGATGCAGTAACAGAGGTGCATTGCGATGCTAGTAAAGTTGGATTAGGAGGTATACTGTTACAAAAGCAAGAAGATGGAACAACCAAACCTATACAGTAATATAGTAGAGCAACGACAAAAGAGGAACAGAACTATCACTCCTACGAGCTAGAGACTCTAGCAGTCGTTTGTGGTTTAAAGAAGTTTGGAATATATTTAGTTGGCATAAATTTAATTTTATCATGTAGATGCCTTGAGCAGAAACACTCCTGATAGCATTGATATTATGCTTGTCAACATAGAAGAAGATGATTGGATTCTTTCTGCTCAACTTCAGGATACTAAATGCAAAAGTATAATAGATATTTTATCAAAAGCCCCCAAAGCAAACAAGAGCTTCAAACATACAAAGAATACTGTTTGAAAGACAATAGGTTATTTAGAAAAACCGAAAATGGAAAGAGATGGGTAATTCCAAAGAGTGCAAGGCGAAGAATATTAATGTATTACCATGATGATGGGACATTTTGCCGTAGATAAGACCATGGAGTCCATTCGTGCAAGATACTGGTTTTCTTCCATGAGAAAATACGTAAGAAACTATATAAATTCTTGCCGGGCTGCCTGTATAATAAAACCCAGCTGGAAAAAATACCAGGGGCCTTACACCCAATAGAAAAATAAAATGTTCCCATGGATACTTTGCATCTTGACCACTTAGGGCCATTTGTGAAGAGTATCAAGAAAAATGCGTATTTGATAGTTGCGGTTGACGCATTTACAAAATTTGTATTTCTGAAGGCAGTTCCAAATACAAAAACTGCACCAGTTATCAAATTTCTTGATCAGATTATCGAAATGTTCGGAGTTCCATGAAGACTCATATCTGATTTGGCACTGCATTTACAAGCAATATTTTTACGGAGTATTGCAAAAATCTGGGAGTGAAGAGAGTTTTATGTGTTACTTCCACTCCAAGGGCAAACGGCCAGGTAGAAAGAATGAATAGGTCTATTCTTTCAGCTCTAATGGCATCTACCGATGACGAGAATCATTGGGATGAAGCTGTTAGTCAAGTTAGGTGGGGAATTAATTCAACAATTAATTCTACCACAGGGAAAAGTCCCTATGAATTATTCTTTGGTTATCGGCCGAGAGGTGTAAGGGATGCCTTTCTGTCAGGTAACGTGTGCACACAAGAACGTACAGATCTCGAGAAATTGAGAGAAGAGGTCTCTCAGAGAATATTGTCTAGACAAAGATACCAAAAGGGAGTGGTATGATAAGCATCATTCGTCTCCAAAAACGTTTGGAGTTGGGCAACACGTGCTCATTCGTAAAGCAAAGGGGTCCAACGATGGACAAAGTAGGAAGCTCGAGTCACGATATCGAGGTCCCTTTGTTGTTACGAAAGTTTTGGACAACGACCGTTACGTGGTCAACGAACTGCCAGGATCGAAACGTTCCAGAACGGCATATACAGGGATATGTCCCTCAGAGCGTATAAAATTATTTGTCACAAGAGTTTCATCAAGTGATGAGACTAGTTCTGATGACAAATAAATTCATTCGTGATTATTGTAAACTAAGTTCTGATTTCTTGTTTCAGATAAGGGCTTCACGAGGGCGTGAAGATTCATCAGGTAGGCCGACTGTAAGCATTTCCATCATCAAGATTGGAGCCGAGTCGGTGATGTCATGGTTCCCCGAACCAGAATCTGCAAACGGCAGCAAAATGGTACATACGACGCGTAAAAGACGGGGACGAGGGACTTCGACTTCGACTCTTTGACTGCCGTAGCGCACTTATGTATTTTTTTATTTTCAATTATTTATTTACATAAAATATATTAATACATATATACAGTGCCCATCAGCGTACTAGGTACATAAGGGGAGCTTAGACAGATTTACTAGCGTCCTTTTCCAGTAGAATTTGCACGCTCGAAGCAACCCCAGCTCGTCCGAAACGCCGCGTCGGCAAAAACTACGACCTCCTGTCAGTAAGCATGTACGATGTACGCAATAATTACTCACTTTAGTATTTAATTTGCTATCGAGTCGTGCGGACGGGATGTTCATGAAAGCAGTTAGCGATCGAGAAACACCACTTAGGGCTTACGTCCATGCGTTTTGAAATTTAATAACCGATTGAGACAGACATTAAATATCAAAACATAATTTTCTATGTTCTTTATTTTAAGAAGAAAAAACAAGTGAATCGTTTAGCTGCAGACCAAAAATATGTTTATAACAATTATTGTTTATTTAATTATGACACGTTATTACCCTAACCATTATGTGTACAAGGGGCTCGTTTATTTAGGGCCCATACCTTTTCTCGAAAATTATACAAGTAAAAGTTTTTTTTTTTTTTAATTATTTATAAAGGAATATATTTAGTTTTGTAATATTTTCATTTGTATATATATATATATATATATATATATATATATATATATATATATATATATATATATATATATATATATATATATACAGTGCCCATCAGCGTACTAGGTACATAGGGGGAGCTTAGACAGATTTACTGGCGTCCTTTTCGAGTTGAATTTGCACGCTCGAAGCAATCCGAGCTCGTCCGAAACACCGCGTCGACAAAAACTACAACCTCCAGTCAGTAAGCATGTACGATGTACGCAATAATTACTCACTTTAGTATTTAATTTGCTATCGAGTCGTGCGGACGGGATGTTTCATGAAAGCAGTTAGCGATCGAGAAGCACCACTTAGGGTTTACGTCCATGCGTTTTGAAATTTAATAACCGATTGAGACAGACATTAAATATCAAAACATAATTTTGTATGTTCAGATTACGAGCCGAAGCAAAATAAAAAGTATGTTCTCAAAAATCAAAATTAATTTCTAAAAATTTAAATTTTACAAATACATAAATTTTGGGAAAAAGACTGTTTTTCGAACGGAAAAATAAAAACAATAATAATAATAAATGTTCAAATAAACCCCTTTGAGCTCAAAACCCAGACGATCATAAAAGCTTCGCCTAACATTTGCCAGCATACAAGGACTAACTGTTTGAAAGGTCTCTTCAATCCTTGCTCGGAGTCCTTCCAAATCATTAGGTCTATTGTGCCCATATACTTTTGGTTTTAAGTAACCCCATAAAAAAAATCATTAGGGGAAAGATCTGGGGATCTTGCTGGCCACAAAATTGTACCGTGCCCACTTATTAATCTGTTATGAAAGGTATTGTTTAAATATTCTTGAACAATACGAGAATTATGGGCTGGGCAACCATCTTGTTGAAACCAGATATGATTGAATCTTTCCCCTAATAATTCTTGAAGAGTAGGTACAATTTGCTGCTGCAACAAGTCCAAATATTTGCCTACGGTCAAATTGCCCTGAATAAAAAATGGTCCGATCACGTGTTCACCAACGATACCATCCCAAACTTTTAATTTTTGGGGGATTGGGAGCAAACTTCAAAATATTTATGAAGATTTTCCAGAGACCAATATCGCACATTGGTAGGGTTATGGCGATTTAGTAATGAAAAGGTCGATTCGTCTGTAAAAACAATCGATCTAAGAAAATTTTCATCCAAATTGGCTCTTTCCATTACTAATTCGCAGAACTCCATCCGACGAAATTAATCATTAGGAAATATTTCATGGACTTTTTGTACCTTGTATGATCGGAATCCATTTTTTTCAGGACTCTTTGGACGGTACTAGGCGATGAATTTGTTGCTTCAGCAATTTGTTGACTACTACTTACGGGGTTTTGCTCAGCACAAATTAAAAATTTTTGTAGTCCCCTTTCGTCGTCAAGCTCCTGTTAAGGCTTTTTGTGTTTTTTGGGAGACACGCAACAACAGTTTCAAATTATGTATGATTCGAGCTATTGTTGTTAATGATGGCGTAGGTCTGATGACGAAGACCTTGCGGACCCATATTTGTATTGGGTATATAACTTTTATGCTTATTTTTGGACCCTGAGTACGTACCTGAATTGACATTTCCATGAATCACCCTGTATATATATATATATATATATATATATATATATATATATATATATATATATATATATATATATATATATATATATATATATATATATATATATATATATATATATATATATATATATATATATATATATATAAAAATAATTCTTCTTTAACCATAATTTAATAGTATCTTTTTAACTTTATTTTTAAGTATTGGTTACTTGACAAATTAAAACAACATATTTCAACGTTTGCTCTCATGTTTGGGGGCTTTTTAAGATATGTTCTAAAATAGAAATATAAAATGAGTCAAAATATGGAGACCACTTGTATACACACTACATTTAAGGTAATTATAATTATCACAGACAAAAATACTAAATTATATGTAATTATAAAATTTAACTTAAAGCACGCGACAATATTAAATTATTATTTACAATAAAATGTTTAATATTTATTCATTAAAAATTTAAAAATATGTACATACCTTGAAAGCCTGTTATCTGCGTCTCGCAGTAAGTATGGAATGCAAAATCGAACCAGGAAATAAAAACGTTTTTATTATTTTATATATTTTTTATATATATATTTTTTTTAATATTACTATACGGAAGTATTAATTAAAAGGATATGCACTAAAGTGCACATATATAAAGATCGTCCTAATATAATTGTTGCAATTTAAATAATAATAATTCAAAAACACAGTTAATAAGGTTGTGCTACACACATTTGACTTAATTTATTGATGTCCTGTTTTCATTTACTGTATTTCGCTTATATATATATATATATATATATATATATATATATATATATATATATATATATATATATATATATATAACATTTCCTTAACTATTAATTTGTGGTAATTGTTGTATTGAGTATACTACATTAATTTTTTCATTTTTGGGGTACAACACACTTTAAAGTAAAGTAAAGGGCTTAAGAGATTCTGCGCTTTATGACAAACTGTAATTTGATGTTTGGCTAAAGTATATTTATTTTTTTCCGACATTTCTTAAGAGACTTTGAAACGTAATCTATTCTGTAACACTTACAGAACAGGTTACATTTGCTTCGGCTTAGCTTTTCGCCTGGTAAAGCAGTTCTGTCGTGAGTACAATGTACCTAATTAAGGTAAGATAATTAATTAAGAAAAAAAAATGGGCGCACGGTATTTCCTTTTATTCGGTTATCTTTTAATTAGAATTTAACTTGCGAGGAAACACCGAAATTAACCAAGTTTAGAGATTAAGCTGTTGTATAATTTCACAAAGGTAGGAATAATTCATAAACAGTCAGTTAAAATAAATGGTTTTTATTCTTATGCTTAACGAATAACTTATTAAAAAATATAATTTTAATTAATTTAAAAACGAACCTCCTGACGCATTATTTCTATTAAACTTAACGCATATTTATTCCTGATGTAAAACGCATAATACCTGTACTTGATCAAGCATCCGTAATATTATAAGCGCAATTAACCCCTTTTAAATCAACCAAAAATTAACTTCCTATCAGATCGGTTCTTACAATTTTGATAGTTGTTTTACATATTTACAAAATATTATAATAGAAGAGAAACATGTCATCAAATGTTATTATTGTTTAAAAAAATAAAATTTAATTTTAAAAAAATAGATAACAAAATATGGCGCGCAGATGTTGGTATTCCCCATAAAAAAAAAGGAAAGGTAAAACCTGTTTTCCGGTTGGTTTCGGACAAAATGGCTGCTGGACGACGCCGTGCTTCTACACTGGTAGTGGTCACGTGAAGAGCCAAACCATACAGGAACGATTGTCGAAACTGGATAAATTTACCAAAACGAAAAAACCATAAAAACCATAAAACCATAAAAACCCATAAATGCGGGTTACAGGCTACCAACGGCGGAAGTCAGTGGCTACTCCTACAGAGGAAATGAACATTGCACACTGCTGTTTGCAAATCAACCGTTAATAGTCCTGATAAAACATCACCAGTTGACCCTAGCACGCCATACCACCAGAAAATATGCAAATTTTAATGCATCGCACGTGAACTTGGCAGAAACGCCATTAGGCAAAAAAAATCGCCTGAGCAGGAAAAAAGAGAACCTAAGCTCTCGCTGGTACAACGTCTGCTGCCCGGGACGAGAGAATCGTACCGTGATCGTACCCACATATCGAAGCGTTATCAGTAAAGCGATCTGAAACGGCTTTAGTCGAGCAGGCGTTACGTGGAAAAGGGCAGTGGTGCCGCAATTATTATTTAATAAAACAGGTTTAGAAATCGTTAAATTTATTTGTATAAGAAAATAATTAATTGACGTTGATACTAATTGAATATAATATTATTATTATGAAGAAAACTATATAAAAAAACAACTTGTAGCTTTAAACGCTACAATTATCCCTCTCCCAAAAAAATTAGTTATCAAAGATAACCTATATTTTTTATCAATATTAAAACGCGACAAGAAAAATTTAAGTAAAGGTTAGAACCTATAAATTATAACATATCCATTTGTCCAAACAAAATGGAGGCATCGTTGTAGTACGATGACCAGAACTAAAATATCAGAGCTAGAAAGAAACATATTGAGGGGAATGCAAGTACTCTTGCAACAGTACTGATATTGATCAGTTCGGATACGACCCCACCAGACCCTAACATGGCCCAATCCGGCGTACGCACGGAACCCAGCATAGTAGGGCTAGGATTCTGAGAATCCTAGTGCATTGCGCGCTATTACAGACATGACCCTGCAATACAAGCATAACGCAGAGACACAACCTGTGCCCATTCCCAGGCCCCTCTTATACCCGGACCTAAGCTTCCGCCCCGGTATCTGGATCAGCTGTTTTCTTTTTTTTTTTTTAAAAGAAACCCGCACCCGGACACCCAACATCACCTACTGAAGGTCGGCCCTCTCTATTACCAGATGGAAAATCCTCAACATGGCAGAGAAAAAAATTAGGCTACTAATAGGTTAAACTTAATGTAAAGAAATTATAACCATAAAAATATATCCTTTAAAAGACTATAAAATATCATAATACTACTATCATTATATATTTTACTATAAAAATATTAAAGAATCACATTAAACGTTTTAGAAAAATTATAAACTTGCAGCAATTGTCACTAAAGAAACAAACAGACTTTTTATCGTCCCAAGACAAGGTAGGTAAGATACAATTGAGTGCTCTAACATAAATCTATTCGTCATACTTATTTAACTTGATAACTGCGCGTATCACACGTCCTTACGGAGTCACATAGGTAGGTCTAAATTGGTAGGTGTCTAAATTGTAGGTCTCTAAAAATAAGACGACGAAAAGCAAAGCGCTCAAAAATCTTAATTACAATTTTGACTGCTGATTTATAAAAAAATTATTTAAAAAAAGGAATTCCAAGAAATTCTAATGATATAAAAATTATACTACAAGGTAGTGAAGGTACAAAGGTAAAGATAATCAGACAAAATTAGCTATAATCCTAAAAACGATTTGACAGCTAAAAACTACTAAACCAGTAAACGCGAAAAGAGTTCCTTCCAAGGAAACAAACTAATCGAACAAGCAGTAACTGACTAGTAGTTGTCTGTAAGGAATCTGAGTCTGTATATAGGTATATATACAAATCAAAAGGCATGGAAGTATATGCAAAATTAGATAATTCGAACATTATTCAAAAATTTTGACAGTAAGGTAAAGCTTTAAAGAGTAGGTAAACTAAGCAAGCAAAAAAATTATTGCAGGCTTTAGACAAGGTAGATACAAGATAGTCACTGGAAGGCCAGCTGCAATCGCCAGTATAAAGAGAATTCCATCAGTGAAGATAAGGAAGGTAAAGTAGAACTTCTACTTAAGGTAAGGTAAAGTAGTATCTCTACTTTGGGTAAAAGTAGTATTTCTACTTAAGGTAAGGTAAAGTAGTATTTCATCAAGGCAAGATAAAGTAGCATTTCTACTTGGTAAGATAAAGTAGAATCTCTATTAAGGAGATAAAGTAGAATCTCTACTTAAGGCAAGATAAAGTAGAATCTCTACTTAAGATAAGGTAAGACATATTAAAACCGACGGATAAAGTAACAGATAACTAGTAAAAACCAAACAGGTAATATATTTACAAAACTATAAGAATGTACATTAAGATAAAGGTAATTATTGTAAATTTAAAAGGAAATAGGAATGACTAATTATCATCATCATTATCAGAACAATCTACAGCGGAATCACCGAGGTAAGGTAAAAATCTTTAGCATGCCAGGTACCTGCCCTGGAACCATCTAAATTTTTTAATTCTATACTAAAGGAGAGATTTTCTTATGAACCACGGAAAGTATACGTTTGGGACTTAACTTTGCCGCAAACTTATTTGCTGCACTAGAAAGCGCTTTATTGGGACGCCACACTTTTCACCAACCTTAAAATTCAAATCCCTTTTTCTAAGGTTATAGGACTTTGCATTCCTTTTATAGGCTTGGTGAAGCCTTTGACGTACTTCAGCAAAAATTTTACGAAAATCTGTCAAATCAGCTGATATGTGTTTCTATCACCAGGTAAAATTTCTTGTTTCTCATCAAGATTATTGTTAACAGGATCCTGGGAGTAAAATTTCCGGAAAGTGGAACATGCCTACCAAAATTAAGATACGAAGGAGGAAAACCAGTAACTTCATGAACGGAAGTATTAATGGCCTGTCTGATTTCAGGTACGTGAAGATCCCAATCATCATGTTTATCAATATAACAACGAATAGCAGTGCCAATTGTCCTATTATTACGTTCAACGAAATTGCACTGTGGGGAATAATATGGGTATATCTAATTTTAACGTCAAAGTCGCTACAAAGTTTTTTGAAATTTTAAACAAGTTGGAACCATTGTCACAAATAAGGTACTGAAAATAATTAAGAAATATGTCTTCTTTGGGTGTTTAACAATAATCGGTGACTGCGCATTTCGAAAAAGGAAAAAATTTGAAAATTTAGAGAACCGGGTCACAATTACCAAAATCCATTTTTTTTCCTTTCTTGCTACGAGGAAGGGCCCCAATCAAATCCAATGCAATAACCTGAAAAGGACGATCAAAAATTTTTTTCTTTTCCCATAAAACCAATTTTAGGAAGGTTTGTTGGTTTTTGCACCACAAACAAACAAGCTTTAACAACTTCAAAACATCTCAGGAGGTAATAAGATTCTTGCACTCGAAAAAGTGTTTTCCTAAACCAAAGTGACCATATAGGTATTATGAAAATTTTTTCCAAAAACTTTTATCCTGTGGGTCTTAGGAACCAAAAAGTTTCCACTCTTTTGATTGAAAGTATAATAGGGAGTTCGCCCGGAAGGGTTTATAAATTATTTGATTCTCAACCTTCCACTGGGGATAACTTTTCTGGCCATTTTCTGAATTTTGTCACGCATGGATGAATACCATTGGTCAACTTGATCGGTCAAAACTCATAACTGAAACTTCCCAAAAGTGTGAAAGTAGAGGGAATAACTTCCTCTGGTGTCAGAGTTAGGTAACGAATAAGGTATGCGCCCTTTCCGCATCGGTCCCACATTAAACTTCCCCCTTTTCTGTGCTCCAAATCAAAAGAATGCCCTTAACTTTATTAACCAAGGGAAAGTCTACCCAAATTCTTAAATTAAAAAATTTGATCCGTCACAACAGAAAACGAGCGCCCTCAATCCAAGGCCTAAATTTTTGGGCACAAAAGATAATTTTCCCAAACATTGTTCGGTAACGGTTAATTTCGTTCTGCCCAGACAAAGCACGGCTGGCCACTACCCGTTTTTTCCCCTTCCGGGAGTGAGAACACCACCAAGTCCAACATCAGAGGCATCAACGAACTATGAACTTTTGCGAGAAATCAGGTTGTGACAAAAAAAGGAGCAGAAATTAATTTTTCCTTAATAGCAATAAAGGCACTTTCAGCCTCATCTGCCCCAGGAAATATGTTCTTTTTTCTTTTACCCTTAAGCAAAGCATTCAAGGGACTAATAAGTGAAGAAAAGTCCTTAATAAACCTCCATACCGGGGAACACATGCCAACAAAACGTTTGACTTCAGTTGTAGTTCTAGGACGGGATAAGATCATAAAAAACACTTTATCGGGGATCAGTTGATGAATTATTTCCTTACGATGAAACCTAGATATTTAAGAGTAGTTTGAAAGAAACACTTTAAAGATTCAGTAACCCAAACCTCTTCAAGGAAGTTTCTTAGCAGTCTCTAAAAGCTCTAAAATGATGTTCTAACGTAGGGAGCACAAAGAATATCATCCAAATAGGAAAATATATATGGTTCAAACTTAGGTCCAAATATAGAATCAAAGTTCTGTTGCGTCTGCGCACTATTACACAAAACCAAAAGGTACGACTTTAACTGAAATTGACCTCTACAATAATAGAAAAAGCCGCCTTTTCTTTGACGCTTCATCCAATGGGATTTCCCAAAAAAACTCTTTCTCAAATCAATAGCAGATATAAACTTAGCATTACGAAGATTATTCAAAATGGATCAATATGAGGCAACAAAAAGTCATGCTTTGTCAACTCATTAAGAAAAAGTCCATCGAAACAAAATCTATATTCTCCATTGGGTTTCTTTACTAATAATGTGGAGAACACCAAGGACTCTGGGATTCCTCCAACACCGAGTTTTAACATTGAATCTAATTCTTTGTTTAAGATTTCTTGCAAAGGTGAAAGTAAATAAGGTTTCTTTTTAAAAGGTTTCCTTGCCGGTAAAGATATTAACTGAATTTTATCGGTCTTGCCTAGCCTGTTTTGTCAATCTGCAAAGGTCTCAAAACCTTTTCAGCTTTAACCCTATCCAATAGAGGTCATCAAAAAGAAGAAAGTTTAGAAAAGAAAGTTTAGTTTAAAAGAAGACAAAGATATAACCTCACTTTTACCCGCAAATATCCCAAGTATTGTTTTTAAAATTCACTAATAAATTAAACTTTTTAGCAAAGTCACTGCCAAAGATAAATGAATGTGTAACCGAAGGAACTATTAAAAATTTTTTTAATCTGTAAAGATCTCCAAGTAAAATAGGTAAGTCGGCACAAGCTTACTTTTTTTCTGTGCACCATCAGCAGTATAGATTTGTTTATCTTGCAAAGAATTGTTTTAAGACGCATCTGCTTCAAAATTTTTATTCCCGACTTTCCAATTACAGAATTTGTTGCAAACCCCTATCAAAAAACCAGTTATGTCATAATCAAAACGCGTACCGAAATATAAGGGGCTGTTGTCACTTTTTTTTTACAAAAAAAACAAAGGCGAAACGGGAAGATATTTTTATTTTTATAAAAATTAGAAACGAAATTTAACCATTTTTTCCAATCACCAGGACAAAAATAATTATTTTTATTAATTGTGGCATCTTTTAAGGAATTAACAGCATCTTGGCCACGGCGAGATACTGTTAAATGTTTTTGAACATTTTGGACGGGGAGAAAAATTTTAACATTAGGTTCCCCCATCGGAACAAAAAGTTTTACGTTTTGCAAAACCTTATAGGAATTTACCCGCATTTTTCAGAAAACACGTAAGTTTATTCTTATTTTGAGGCGTTTGTTTAGTGCCGGAAAATTTGCCTGTGTCCACTTTCGAAACTATTCTCCCAGTGGCCAGAAAGTGAGTCATTTTCTTTTTATGAAAGTTAACATTTTAGGTCTACCCTGATTATAAAATCTATTTCTATGAAATGGGGGGGATCGGAATTATTAAACAGAAACATTTGAACAGTTAGAACGCCTCGAAGAAGAAGTAAGGTAAGAAGCTTCCTTTGAACCAAATTTGATAAAGTTTCCACGGAATCCGGTCTGTAACGAAAATGCTTGAATATATTCAGGCAAAAATTCCTTTTTTTTGACTTTGGTTACTTCAGCTAAAGGGTTGGACAAACGAAAAAAAAAGATTCTTAAATGAGCAATATAAATAGTTACCGATTCGTTTCCTTTTGTCTTCTCTGTCTTATGGCCCTATTTCATCATCCCATAAGGAGAAAGAAAATCCTTTTTAAGCCTTTGGAAAGAGAGGTCCAATCATTTACTAAATTTTTGACACTGCGAAACCATATAAAGGCATCCCCCAAAAAAGTTCAACCCCGGGCTTTAAAAAACTCGGCTTCCAAACATTGGGTCGGTAAACAAAACTCGGTTCTAAAAAAAGTAAACCTTTTTTTGGTCTCCCGTAAATTTGATACCCCTTCAAGGTTGTTTACTGCCATTACGGTAACTACCGGATTTACATTCACGACGGGGAGCATTTGGAGACAGTAGAGTAGTATTGCCGACAGGAGCATTAGGTGTCGACAACCTTGTCATCTAAGTCAGACTCTAGCTTAATACAAGTAGCATAGGACTCTTCTTTATAAGACGCGATATTTGGGATCCGGATCGGGCAACTATACGACTAACTCTACCAGTCAAATGAATAATTTTGATTTATCCGAGCGTAAGTGGAGTCCGAAATTTGCCTTCGAAATCGATAATAGTGTCAGTGATTGGGTAATAGATTTATTAATAGCAGCCTCCCTACTGGAAATAAAATATAATTTTCTAAAGAAATCCGAACCAGGTTTATTTGCACTTTTCCTTTCTTAACAATTTAGCAATATTTTTCTTTATCGCTAAATTTCGTTGCGACGACATTTTAATGGCTAACTCAAATCAAGCTCATAGTCTAATAAATGGTTAACTACAAAGAACTCCATCTTGTTAGAAAATTTTAATTATTACAACTTATTTTGTGTAAGCAAAAATTTTTTTTTAATTTTTTATCTTGAGATACCCTGTATATGAAGGAAATGTATAATGAAAATTTTTAATATATTAATGTTATCCTGTCTGTAAAGTTATAAAGGTTCGATATATTTACTTATTAATTGAGTAGGGAGCAATTATTATAATAAAAAATTCTCTTAATAATTAAGTTAAGCCAAAACAATAGAGTATAATTACATAAAGTCTTAAACTTCAGTGTTATTCATTAAGAAGATAAGAGGAAGCAAATAAATTGCAACTTTCTATACCTCAGTCACTATTAACTATTCAAAAAAACTTTATAAAAAAATTTTCGGTTATTTGAAGCAGATACGTAATTCTTATTATATCACGACAAAAAATGCAAAGGTAATAATCAGCGCAAATCAATAAAAAATAAAAAGCAAAATCATTCCCCTTTAAGGAATAAGTAGTGTTTATGGCTATTTCTAGTTTCAAAATATTTCTTAGATATAAACACGGAGGGTTTGGGGAAAATTTAGGCTACCCCGTATGCTTTCAAAGTTTAACTAAAGTTTGAACCGTTTGTTAGCAAAAGCCCCCGGCTCAAAGAATTAAAAAAAAAACAGTAAGGTAGGTTTTGATCTTTTCAGAGAAACTATGCAAAAAAAATTTTCAAAAAAAAATAGTAAACTAAAGCTGTAAAAATTACGTTATTAAACACTTGAAAATTTTAAAATTAGGCAAATTTATAAAATTAATTACTAAAATAAATTAAACCAAATTTAAGACAAAATTTCAACTTCGGTATTTATTTAAAAAATCAAAGCAGAAAAATATGTATGTAAGGTAAAAATTACATACCAATAGTGTAAAAAATAACGTAGCTTTTAACGTCACTTACGGCGTAACCTCTGAAAACAAGTTAATTAAAACAATATAAAAAATTTTAAATATTCAAATTGAAATGTAAAATATATGGTTTGCACGAAGATAAAATTTTAACGGTTTTTTTTCCCCTCTAACTTGACTGTTATGAATTTAACAAAAAAACAAATTAGGGAAGCCCCACGCATTTGGGCGTCAATTTTTTAAACGTAATCATTCTGTAACACAAGAACAGGTTACATTTGCTTGGCTTAAACTTTTTGGTAAGCAGTTCTGTCGTAGTACAATGCCTAATTGGAAGAAATAATTAAAAAAAAAAGATGGGGCCCCCCACGGTAAAATTTCCCTTTTTAAAATTCGGTTTTTTTTGTTTTTAAAAAGCGAAATAAATTTTTTTTTATCTTAAAATAAATAAAAATATAATTTTAATTAATTTAAAAACGAACCTCCCTGACGCATTATTTCTATTAAACTTAACGCAATTTTTATTCCCGATGTAAAAACGCATAATACCGTGTAAATTTGATCAAGCATCCGTATTTATAAGCGCAATTAACCCCCTTTTAAATAACCAAAAATTAACTTCCCTATCAGATCGGTTCTTACAATTTTGATAGTTGTTTTACTTATTTTCAAAACAATAATAATAGAAGAGAAACATTCATCAAATGTAGGTTAATTACTTAGTTTTTAAAAAAATAAAATTTCAATTTTAAAATAAATAGATAAACAAAAAATATGGCGCCCGATGTTGGATTCCCCATAAAAAAAAGGAAAGGTAAAACCTGTTTTCCGGTTGGTTTCGGACAAAATGGCTGCTGGACGACCCGCCACTGGTAGTGGTCACGTGAAGAGCCAAACCATACAGGAACGATTTTCGAAACTGGATAAATTTACCAAAACGAAAAAACCATAAAAACCATAAAAACCATAAAAACCCATAAATGCGGGTTACAGGCTACCAACGGCGGAAGTCAGTGGCTACTCCTACAGAGGAAATGAACATTGCACACCGTTTTTTGCAAATCAACCGTTAATAGTCCTGATAAAACATCACCAGTTGACCCTAACGCCACCACCCCGAAAATATAAATTTTAATGCATCGCACGGGGAACTTGGCAGAAACGCCATTAGGCAAAAAAAAACCCCCCGAGGGGGAAAAAAGAACCTAAGCCCCGCGGGGCCCAATTTCCCCCGGGGGGGGAAAACACCGTGATCGTACCCACATATCGAAGCGTTATCAAAAACGACTGAAACGGCTTTAGTCGGGGGAGGCGTTACGGGGAAAAAGGGAGTGGTGCCGAAATTTTTTTTTAAAAAAACAGGTTTAGAAATCGTTAAATTTATTTGTATAAGAAAATAATTAATTGACGTTGATACTAATTAAATAATATTATTATTATGAAAAAAAATATATAAAAAAAAGGTTTTAAAAAAGCTACAATTTTAAAAAAAGGAAATAAGACCTTGAAAAATAATCATTACCCAGAAAAGCTAATTCAACGGATTCAAAAACAAAAAAACCCAAATTTTTTTTAATAATTTAAACCAGAAAAAAACAATACAAAAAAACACTAAATACATTGCCCTACACACAAGAAATGTCAGGAAAAATTAAATATCTAGCTAAACGTCAAATTACAGTTTGTAAAAACGCAGAATTTTTTAACCCCCTTTTTTACCCCTTTAAAAAATGTTGTACCAAAAAAAAAAAATTTTTAAGTAGTATACTTAAAAAACCTTTTCATTTTTCCCCCCAAAAATATATTGGTATGACAACTCAGTATTTGGATAGCCGCCTTAATGGTCATAAATACACCAAAAATGCCTCAACTACTTTGCACAAACATGAGAAAAATGAGACACATTAATTTCATTTTAAGGATACTGCACTTGACTCAAGACAACATTTACCACAAATTAACAATTAAGGAAATTATACATATAAAAAAGAGCGAAATACAGTAAATGACAAACAGGACATCAAAAAAAATTAAAAAAATATACCAACCTTTAAATTTATTTTTTTAATAATTATTTTTTTTAAATTTAATTATTTTAGGGGGATCTTTTATACAAAAATATACACTTTACTGCATATCCTTAAAATTATAACTTTCTTTTAATGATATTAAAAACATAAATAAATAAAAAAAATCTAAAATAAAAAAAAAGTTTTTTTTTTTTGGGTTGATTTCGATTCAATACTTACTGAGAGAAAAGGGGTTTAAAATTTTAAGGGGGATTTAAAATTTTTTAATTTTTAATGAATAAATATAAAACATTTTATTTTAAATAATAACTTTAATATTGTGCGGGGTTTTAACTGGGAAAATTAATTTTAAAAAACTTTTATTTTTCTGTAATAATCCCCAAAAATTTAAAAATTTAAAAGTGATATAAAAAATGTAGTGTTCAATTTTTCTCCATATTTTTTAATTATTTTATATTTTTTTTTTAGAACATTATATCTTGAAAAAGCCCCAAACATGAAACGTTGAAGTATGTTGTTTTGATTCGTCAAGTAAACCCAAGAAAAAAAAAAAATAATATATATAATATATATATATATATATATATATATATATATATATATATATATATATATATATATATATATATATATATATATATAAATATATATATAAATATATATATATATATATATATATATATATATATATATATATATATATATATATATATATAATATATATATATAATATTCAGGTGTGGAAAAACCAAAAAACCGAACATAGGGATAAAGTGTAATGTATCAAACAGAAACGGAAACCCCTTTTTTAAATGTCTGAAAGAAATGAGACAAAGCTTTGCAATGTTTTGGGATTTTTATAAAACGCTGTCTCAAAAAGCAAACAGCGATTCGGGGCATTTCGGGACCTTTTTTTCGACATACGCTTTTAACTTTTTGGGGGTATGTCGTAGTTTAAATTGATCTCACTTTTTTTAGTGGTTTATTTTTTTTTTTTTGTTTACTAAAAAGGGCCATGTTTTTTGGGAATTTCCCCCTTTTTATATATATATATATATATATATATATATATATATATATATATATATATATATATATATATATATATATATATATATAATATATATATATATATATATATATATATATATCCCCCAAAAAATTTTTTTACGAAAATATTTGATTCGAATATGCATCGTTTGAAAAACCTTTTTTTTATCCCTTTTGGTTTGACCGGAAATGACAGTAATTTTAAACTTTAAACGGGACTACCGGTATTTTTTTCTTTTCCCCTTTTATAAACGAGTATAACGATGCCCCATTTATTAACACATTTGAGTCATAAATTTTTTTTTAAATGTCAGTCTAGAGCAGGGGTCGGCAATTTTTTTAAACTTGAAGGGCCACATCAAATTTTATTATTATTAATTTGGGGGACATACAAGAAAAAAAAAAAAATTAATTCGTGTTAAATTATTTTTTAAAAGATAATAGTAATGTTTATTAATAAGAATAACATGTACCAAAAATTACAACTGGTCGACTGTAGGCAAGGGGTCGGACCGCAAAAAACCCCCGGGGCCCATTTTGGGTGCCTGGTTAGAGTGTTTGACAACGTTAAAGGGTTAATTTTTTTCAAGTAGCCATAGATTTTTTTTTTTTTTTTAATTAAAACAGTTCATTGCAAGTCTCTGGAACCCATTGGTAGTTAACCCGGCGAAAAATTTTTTTTTTAAAGGGTCCTGAGACTTAATAAATTTTTTTTTTCCCCTTTAAAAAAAAACAAGACAGGAAAAAAATCGCCAGGGGCTTTTAATTTTTTTCGCTCTTATAAGTAGAAATAACACCGGTTTAAAAAAAACGTCTACAGAGTATTAAAGGTAATTAAAAAAAAACCTTTTTTTTTGGTTTCAACCCTTTTCTTAAAACCCATACCTTTTCGGTCCTTTTTTATAATTTTTTTTTTTTTTTTAATAAAAAATTATTTTCCCAAATTTTAAAACCCGGGGTTTTTTGATCACCTTGTTTTATATTTACTAAAATTTTAAAAAAAAAATAAGCGGGGCATAGTTACTATAGAGAATAGAAAAAAAAATTTTCTTGAATTCATTCTTTTTTTATGTCATTTCATTTTTTAAGTTTAAATTTTGGGTTTAAATCTACTTTTCTAAAATGTTTAATCAGACCCTGAAAAAAATTAAACCATTGGCAAAGCTGTGGGCCCCGCCCAACAGTCCGGGAGGCCACTGCAAAAAACCAAGACTAAAAGGGGGAACCCCGCATGAAACATTTTTTTTTCTATGAACTAAAAATTTTAAAAAACCCACTTCTCCCTTTAGCTCAGGGGGGTTAAATTGCATTTTTTACCAAAAAAAAAATGAAAATAGGTTTTTTAAAAACCCCGAAAAAAAATGATTTTTTCAAAAAAAAGGTATATTCAACATTATTGGCCTATTAAAGTTACGTCATTTTTTTATAATTTTTTTTTCCCCCTTTTTTTTTTTGAGATATTAACGATTTAAATTTAAAATAAAAACCTAAATATCTTAAAAATTTAAAAAGATTTCCCCAAAAAATGAAAAGGGAAAAAAAATCCTTTTTGGTTGCTTTAAAAAAAATTATATAGACATTTTTAATTAAATAAGTAAAAAAAGGCATATAAGCAAAAAGTGTTTTGGGGCATTTTTCGCTAACAATATTTTATTGGAAACCCGTAAGTATAAAAAAAATTAATTAAAATGTTCTATTTATTGAATAAAAAAACTAAAACACATGTGCCTTGGGGAATGTAGGAATTTTTTTGGGGCCCAAAACTCTCCCCCTATTTTCTTAAAAATTTAAAAAAAAATTTTAAAAATTTTTTTAATTGAAAAAATTAAAAAAATTTCATTTTGGTTTTTGGGGGGGTTTTTCTGATCTGCTATGCTTCTATGTGTTTTAGCTCATCGTTTAAATATTTTTTTTTATCGATTTAAATAAAAAATTTTTTAATTTATAAAGACAGTTACCCGTTCAGATTGATCTTGAGAAAATTTTACTGGGGATATTTAACATATTTTTTTTATAGTTTTTTTTTTTTCAGTTGAATTAATGTTTAAATTTAATTTAATCATATTTAAAGTAGTAAATAAATGGGTTAATACCGAATTTTTAAAAAAAAATGGCTTTAAGCCCAGAAGAAGTGGATAGCTTAATAACAGAAATGTTTTAAAAAATTTAATGAAAAATCTATAAAAAAAATTTTAAAAAATTATAATTAAATTTTTCTCAAGATCATTCTGAACGGGAACTGTTTTAAAAAATTTTTATATTAATATTTAAATCGAAAAAAAATATTTAAACCATAACCCCCAAAACATATGTAGTAGCATGGGGATCGAGAAATGTTAAGCGTCCTTTGGGGTATAACATCCAGATAAAAAAAGGCTTTTTTTTTAATTAAATAAAGTTAAATTTTTTTTTAAGTTTTAAATTTCAAGTAGTTTGAAATGGGTACAGTTATTGGAAAAAAAAAAATTAAAAAAATATCCTTCCCCAAGGGGTTTTCCCCCCCTTGCCTCAACACATGTGTATTAGTTTGTTTCACTTAATAAATAGAACATTTTTTTAAATTTAAATTTTTAAATGGATCGGTTTTTGGGGTTCCCACTTGTACCAAAAAAAAATTTTTATAAACAAAAAAATTTTAACCCCAAAACCTTTTTTTTTTCAGCTTTTTAAAAATTTTTTTAATTTAATTTTATTTAAAATGTGTTTTAACCTTTTTTTTTTGAACTTACTAAAAAAGGATATTGTTTGTTTATTCATTTTTTGGAATTTTTTTTGTTTTAAGATATTTTTTTTTTTAAATTTAAATCGTTAATATCTCAAAAAAACCAAAAAACTACAAAAAAATATTTAAAAAACTGATAAAGTTTTTTTTGGCCATCAATTTTAAAAATTAATTTTTTTTCCTAAAATCAAAATTTTTTATTATATTAAAAAATTTTTTCGATTTTTTAAGGGAAAAAAAAATTTGAACCCCTGAGCTGGGGGGAGCAGGGCGGCTTGAATTACCATTGTTCATAGTAATAAAAAATGTTTCATGCGGTTCTCAAAAGGTTGGTTTTTTTTGGTTTTGGGCCCCCGGACTATGAACGTTTAGATGTCCCCAAACCCTTCCAAAACTCGTAAGCCGCCAACCATTAGAAACGTTATAACCCCAGTTCAACAAATAGCTGCGAAAAATAAAGCCCGTTGTGTATAAACAGAGTTTTTTCCCAAAGAATTTTGGGGAGAAATAAAGTAAAAAAAATTTTTTAGGGGGCAAGGCGGGATAGTTCTTGTAAAACACTGGTTTTAACCTTGATTAAACACACCAAATAACATCACTCCGGAAATAATAACTTTTTCAATGTTTATGGCATTGCACCATAAAATCCTTTTTAAAATTTGATTTTTTAATTTTTTAAAAAAATATTTTAAAGCCACAAACCCATGTTTGTTTATTATCTGAAGTGGCAGAAAAGATATGAATTTTCCACTTTAGATGCAAAATTGATTGCTGTTGATCAAGTCGGTTTACAAAACTTTTTTATTGAATAATACAACCTACTAGAAAGAAAAAAAAATGACATCGAAGTGCCGTACAACACATGATTTAATATAATTTTTTTATTAAAAAAATACACCAGCTATCCAAATAAACCATGTTGCCGGTGCAATCGGATTTGGGGAAATGACAGTTGCAAAAAAGGGGTTTATATTTAAATCGATTTGCCTATATTAACAAAAAAACCCAAATTTTTTTTAAATAATTTTATTACATTTTCAAGATAATTTCCGGATTTAATTTTCGGAATTTTTTGTTTCTTTTTTCCAAAAAAAAAAACAAACAGATCACTCCCAAAACCCCCCCTGCCTACGGGGCGCTGCGTTATTTCTAGTCCTTATTCTTGGGGAGTTGTTTTTTTTTGCGTTAAAACCAAAGGGGTCGTTTTTTTTTAAAAAAGTTTCTTTTTTTAATGCAATCTACTTTAACATAAAAGGGGGGGTTTAAAAAAATAACTGAAGCTGACGGCAAACTGATATTTAGTTAAATCTACACTTACCTTTTAAATTTTTGCAGTTATTTATTATCCGCTAGGTCATTTTTATCTAATTCATCCCAACTCCTATTCCCTTTTGGTGTTAAAATACTAGGGTCGATTTAAAGGGGGAACCAATGCTTCCGAAGTAATTTTCCCCGTATTATTTAAGGATGAACTAATATTGAAAATTTTTTTGGGGCCTGTTGTTTGATTACTGAAATGTTCATTTTTTGTCCGTACCTTAAACCCCCCCAAAATTGTGGAATTTTTTTAATAAACAAGTTATCTGGTTTTTTTGACTGTATCTTTGAGCAGTTTCTAAAAAAAAAAAATAGATTTTTTGTCACTATTCAAAATGAAACCCAAAAAAAAGTATAAAAAGGGTGTTTATTTTGGATTTAAATTAAAAATTTTTAAAAAAACCCCGTGGAATTAAAAAAAATATAAATAATATTTAATTGTCTTTAAAAGGTTAATTTTTACAATTATATGTGAAAATGATATTTTTAAATGACCCCGGGGCCTCATGTGACTTTGACGTAATGTTTTTTTTTCCCTACTCTGCGGAAAAAAACAGGTTCTATGCCGGTTTTTTTGGGGTTTTAGGATGCATTTTTTGCTTTAGCAATTTTCTTGAATTTTCCAATCCCCAAATAAAAAAAATTTTGCTTGTTTTTAAAGGCCCCAACGTGGAAATTTATTGCTAAAGATAATTATTTTAAAATTTACCCCTTATTCTTTTTTTTATTTGGTAAAAAAAAAGGGTGTTACTTTCAAAGATTAAATTCCTGTGTTATTTGAAGTTTGTACGGGTGTAACTGCAAATATTTTTTTTTAAAAAGTGTAGTGAAATACCTAAGGTCCATTCCGGGTTTTGTTTGATTTTCGGGGGAAAGCTTTCGCGACCAATGGCAATATTTTTTTTCCCCAGGCTTTTTTTGTAAAATAGGATCCAGTTTGTTTAAATTTTTGGACCACATTCCAAATTTCTTTCAGAAGGTCCCCAATTTTCCCGCCAAAAAATTTACGTAAAACACGAAATGCACTTTTTTATCGGCCATTTTTTTTAAAACGCATGGATAATTTTAACACGCTGTTTTTTTTATATATTCCCATGGATATTTTTTTTTTAATTTTTTTTATTAGAAATTTCCCCTTTTGGGGTTACCAAAAAAAAATGGCGTGTCCAAAATATTTTAGATTGTAATGTGGCTTTTAATTTTTAATCACCCTTTTTAACATATTATTTTATATTATATAAAATTTTGACTTTTAATTTTGGGCGATACGACCGTTTCAAAGAAATTAAACTAACTAAAAATTTTTAAGGAAAACCTTTTTAACGCTAAAGGTCCGACGATCCCCAAAAATCACACGGAGAGGTTGATAAAATTTAACCAACAGTTCTGAAAAAATTTGCTAAAAAACTAAATTTTTTTTTTTCCTAGTGTTGCAAGGCAAACTTATACTTTACAGGTACATATTATTATCTCCTATATACTAAAGACTAATTTTAAAAAAATTTTAAAAAAATATTGTTTCATAAAAAAAACGTATTAAAAAACGGGGCTTTGTTTCCCCCTTTCTAGCAATTAGTTAACAAACATTTCTATGGTAATAACATTACAACATAATTATGCCCCAAATATTTAATTGTTTCTAAACCGTTCGAAAGTCGATTTAATACTGACTTTTTGGGGAAAATTTTCCATCAAAATTTAGTGACGTGGAAAAAAAAAAAAAGACTGGAATTAGCTGGAAGAATTCTTTAACAGAAAAAAAAAAGCTAAATGGATGACTCCAGCCCAAGGGGGACTTCACAATAGCCCCAAATTTTAAAGGGAATTTATTCAAATAAAATTAACCTAAAATTTAAAAAATTTAACTTTGTACATTTCTATAAGCTAAACACATACTTTTATGGTCAAAAATAAGAAGGGTAAATGCCCAAAATATATTAAAATATATTACTTATTTCCGTATTGTCTTCCTAATTTTTTTACAATAGCTTACATAATATGTAATATGTATAAATTTTTTATGATATTGTTTTAATTAATTTTTTTAATATTTTGTAAATATTTTTTTTTTAAAAAAGATTATCTATTTTTTCTCCAGAATGTAGAAACAATTTTAAAAAACCTTTTTACATTCAAAAACTAAACTTTTTAAAATACAGGGTGATTCATAAGGAAATGTCAATACTTCAGGTACATAGTCAGGGTCCAAAAAAAACATGTCCAAATATTATGGGTCCGCAAGGTCTTCTTTAAAGGTGTTAAGAGTTTTTTTTAATTTTTTTTTTTTAAAATAAAATCTATAATAATGTAAAATTGGGAAAATTTTTGGCCCCTTTTTTTAAAAGCAGTGTTTATATAAAAACTGGTATGACTATGATGAGTCACCCAATTGCAAAAAAAAGGAAAAGTAAAAAATTTAAAATACGAAATTTCCCCCTGTGCACAGGTTAGTTCCCCGGCCCCAAAGCAAGCTGTAGGTGTGCAAACCTACCCGCAGCCAGGGTGAGGAATTTTTAGTTCGTTATGGCCCCACCAGTTTTCTTACGGACTACAAACTGGAAGCCCCCCAGATGTTATAGGAGCTTGTTTTGGGGATCACACACCAGTGCACGACGAAAAAAAAAATTAGCATATAAGCAAAAAAAAAAAAGACTTGGTCAATACCCCATTAAAAAAGAAGAAAAAAAAAATAATAAAAAAAATACAAATTATTCTGGTATCAAGTGAGTTTAAAAAAACTCAAAAGATTAAAAAAAAAATTACATTTATTTAAAAATAATTCCTTGAGAATTTAAATTTCAAAAATTTAAAAAAAAAAAAATTTTTGAGTTACAAAAAAAAAAGGTTAGTAACTGTTAAGCGAATTAATAAAAGGTTGCCTGTTTCCTGACGGCACGTAAGGGTGGTCTGAAAATCTGGACTCAACTCCGGGTAAAATTTGGGGAAAAATTTGAAGTTAAAATTGTTTTTGGAGTTATACTTGAGTTTGGGTTATTTTTAAGTTTGGAGTTATACTTGAATTTGGATTTAAAAATTTGAATTTGGGGCCCCCAGGTTAAAATGTGGCCTCGGGGCCAATAAAATCTAATAATCCTGATTTTGAGATCTTTTTTAAATTTAATTTTCCAAAAAAATTTCCCCAAAAACAAAACTGGAGCCTTTGCAAAAATTTATGGATGGTTTAAATTAAAAATCCCATACGGATGACCACGATATTCGCAAAAAAAATATTAAACCAATGTCTTTTCCCCCCAGCGGCCGCCATAAAAAAAAATGGCACAGGCCGGCTGCAGCAGTTGAAAATAAAAATCGGACCAACCACCATCAGCGCCCCCAAAAAAAGATTAGCTCGAATTTTAAAAAAAAAATAATTTAATGCTGTAGACAATTTCCCTTTCCCGGGGCCCTTTTTCCCAAAAATAGCATCGAAAAAATTAAACCCCTTCCAATTTGGGGGGTTTTTTTGGGATGACGGATTCGAATTTAGTAGACCTTTTCTTGTGGGGGGGGCCACCTACACTTCTTTTTACTATTTTGAACAATATCAACTTTTTTTTGGCCCTGTATTACATTTTTTTAATAAATTAAAAATTGTTTTAAAATTTTTCGTCAAAACGGTATACCTGTTAAAAGTTGATATGAGCAACCGTTTTCGGGGATATTTGGATTTAAAAAAAAAACATTGATTTTATTATAGCAAAGTTTAAAAAAAAAAAAAAAAAAAAAATTAAACAACATGTTTTTTTTAAAATTTTAATAAAATTATTGTTCTTAAATTATGTTCAGCGAAACATAAGCTGGATTTTATAATTTTTAAAAATTCCTTCTAAACACATGTTAGCTCTGTGGTGAACACCCTGTATTTTGAAAACGAAGGCCTTGCGGACCCATATTTGTATAGACTTATATGTTTATTTTTGGACCCTGACTACGTACCTGAAGTATTGATATTTCCTTATGAATTACCCTGTATATTGTGAGGGGATAATAATTCTTTAAACAAATATGCCAGAGAAGAATCGAAACTCGTGTCGCGGTCAATTCATATATTATGTAAGTAATTTTTTTTCAGTACTAGATATCACAACTTTAAAAACTAGATTTTCCTAATTTTTTAGCAAGTTTAATTATTAAAAAAAAAGTTTTAGAATAAAGTATTCGTTTTTTTTGTGATATAATCCTTGAAAAAGGGGGGATTATTCCTTCATAATGTAGAAAAACAGTTCAGTTTTATAGATTCTATAAATTACCTTTTCTATAATTTTTTTTGTATAGTTCAAAAATTTTAAGATAATGAATTGGATATTGTTGTTCCCTTTTAAAAATTTTTTTTGAAAAAATTTTTTTTTTATATTTTTTATGAAAAAAATTTGTAAAAATTTTTTGGGAATCTTAAGTAACAAGCCATATATTTACATTAAAATAGTATTTTAATTTTTTTCAGTAATTAGGTATAAAAACCCAAACTATAAAAAAAATCATATTTATTTACTGTGGTTTTATCAGCATTTTGACTTATTAAAACACAAAACAGTCGCACGTAACAAATTATAAAAACTTACCCAAGGCTTAACTTTCTCTGATGAATTTTTATTAATTGTGCTTGTAGGCCATTTGCGGACTTTCCACATCCCTTTTTGGGGTAATTTCTCGTTTTGCATCTTATCTGAGGGAGTGTTCATCTTTCTGATGTAAAGAGTCGATATCGTAATAGTAATATTCTGAAAAAAAATTGGTTTTTTGGGTATGATCGATATTTAAAAAATAAAAATTTTATAATATTTAGTCTGTATTATGGAAACTAAATAACAGCTGATCTATATTTGTGAAATGTTTTAAAGATTTTAAGTAAAGGAGTATTTGCACCGATTTTCCCTGTTTTGAATACAGTTTTTAAAAAAATATTTTTCAATTTCTGCTAGGTGTAGTAATAATTCTTAAAAGTGCGACTAGTTTACTTTTGTGGCGAGTTGGTGTAGTGGCAGCGTACCAGCCTCTTAACCGTGAAGACCCGGATTCGATCCCCGCACTGTCCATTGGACTTTTTCATAGCTCGTCACCTCACAGAAGGCAATGGCAAACCACTGTGTAGTATTTCTGCCTAGTAAACCCTCTCACATGTGCTTCGGAAGGCACGTTAAGCGAAGGTCCCCATATCTGTGTCTAGTTGGTACGCAACACAGATATAGTGAGAGGGCGCCTACACTCTAAAATAGAGTATGGCACCGCATGAAGAAGTTTACTTTTCCGTACGTAACTGAGTATGAGAAAAGAAAAATTTTCAAAAAGAAAACCTTTTTTTAAATTATATTTAATTTATATATATATATATATATATATATATATATATATATATATATATATATATATATATATATATATATATATATATATATAATTTTTTATAATATTTTTATTGTTATTTATATAGAATTTGCAGCGTTCTATAGGGTGACTGCGGATGTTAGCTGGCAATGCCTTGTTGTTAACTTTGATAAGAATCATCTACCGGCAAAGACGTCCGCAGTTCTTAGCAAATTTTTTTCAGATAAAAGTTGTTCAGTTATTATGTATGTATTATACCGGCCAGACATGTCCAGGCATGTAGAGTAGATTAGCAGACGCAGTCAGTTGAAATGACCTGTTCATTTACCTAACTTGACTTCCCTTGATTTTATTACTTTAAGCCTATGTTAAATCAAATCTAAAATTTATGTTTTTATTTCATTAAAGGAACCATTGTACACAAATCCCATTAAGCAGGAGATTGGTTCTAGGGTATCAGTTTATTGTTCAGTCCGATGCTATTCGCCACATACAGCATTCGTTTTAAAGTTTATGTTACTCAACCACAAACGATGCATGGAATTTCCTAAAGAGAGAATTATTAAACTGTGTGCTAGCATCAGTCCGGGAATGTTTCAGAAAGCAAAAAATAAACAGGCTATTTTACGGTTAGGAAGTTTAAGAATATTTTAAAAATTTGCTTAGATGATTTTTTAATGTCTTATTTACGACTCAAGATTACCAAAAGTTTTCTTGGTCCGGAATTTGAGCACCTCCCTTCCATTTGATTTTTTACTAGATAATGCCACTAGGGCCACCTATGATCTTTTGTTATCAATTTTGTTATCATCAAAATTACCTCAAAAAGTGGTAAAACGGATTTATTTTGCCTAAATTTTACCTGACTTTGATATCAAAAATTATCAGGGATGAGGTCTATTTAGGTCCGCTCTGTATATCCACCAAATCAGATCATGTTTGTATAATGTTTCCATGTCTTGGGAATGGCTTGTCCTACAACGCTTAGTATTTTTAATTCCATCCAACTTTGGTGGTCTTAGACATCGAACGCTGTAAGAACAACACCGATACGTCACGGTCTCATATGGCAAACCCGTATAAAACCGTGACGTATCGGTATTATTCTAACAGCGTTCGATCTCTAATATAACAAAAGATCTAGGTATATCCCATATGTATAACATAATTCCTAATAAAGACAAAAAATAAGTTACGAGTATTACGTTTTATAATGAATAAGGTAAGTAATAGCTGAATATCAGGTTTAAACATAAAGTGAATGTTATTCTGCACTTATACATAGTATAGTGCATAATAACATGCAAAAGTGCAATAATGCATTAAAATCAAAAGTAAACAGAACCGGTCATGAAAATGGAATATATTATATACATATTTTATATTATTATTTTTCTAATGATAACATAAACATTCAATGCTGGTTCTTATCTAAATAAAACATTGATTAGCAATTGTTTATGCTTATTGTGCAGGGTCTTTGATTATATTTACGTGGCTTCTGAAGCCTTTATTTTTGAGAACAGAAAATAATGTTTTATATAAAAATTGTAGGTTTTTTTTTTCATATTATCTTTTGAAATTATTAGTAAAAAAATATCGCAATAAAAAAAAATATAGGTAACTTCAACTTTTTAAATGGAACACCCTGTATATTATGCGCTACAATAAAAGATTTTTTCTGTTAATATATATATATATATATATATATATATATATATATATATATATATATATATATATATATATATATATATATATATACATATATATATATATATATATATATATATATATATATATATATATATATATATATATATATATATATATATACATTGATATTATTTAGATGAACCATTTTTGAGATTTTTAAGCTTCAAATATAAATAAATTGAAAAAAACATATTAGTATCACGAAAGCTATGAAAACAATAAAATTGTTTTAATAAATTTGACGTTTTTTAATATCAAAAAAAAGTTGAAATTTATCATTTTAACTATTAAAAGTAATTTGAATTGCTTTTTTGTCGATGGGCTCTTCAGAAGAACAAAAAATCGCTATTATGCGTCTTTTTTATGGTAACAATAATAATGTGACGACAGTGCAAGGGGAATATTACTTATTATATCCTTAACAACGGGTACCATCTATAGATACTATTAAATACATAGTAAAAAAAATTATTGAACGAAAAAGCTTTAAAATAAAGAAAAGGATTTGCACAGAAATGAAACAAAGTTTGGATATATAAGGTGCGAAGTATATGGTGGGGACAGCTGAATCGATTGCAGTGCTCACTGTGTTCAAATTTTTCAATAAATCATGCTCAATTCAAATGTAAACTATTAGATAAAAATAATAAAAATGATGCATACTAGCTTTTGTGTGCTGAAGTGTCAGAATACTGGCAGAAATAGTTACTGCAAATTTTATACATTTCCAACTGCTAGTTGGAAATTAGAAAAAAGGTCAAAATGGATAAATGCAGTTAAAAGAAAAAAGTAAGTAGCCGAATGACGTTCGGGTTTCGAGGTTAGGCGAACTTTCAAATTTGACGTAACAAGAAGAAAAACTTATCGTTTTTTCCCGTGTACCGTTTGTTCCTGCCTTTTCCTGAAGTTTTTTAATCACTTGCCATTTTCTTTTTAATAGACTAAGTAGTGCCTGTGTAGTCTTCTGTGATTGTGAATAGAGAAAAAGCCTTCAAGTAAGTATATATATATTAGTGTTAAGTATAATGAAAAACCTAGACTTACGAAAGTTTGTCAGGTGTTTTTTTTACTTATCGGACCAATTGCCGATTTTTGTGTAAGGTTAATACAAAAAAACTATTCATCTAAATAAGGTAATTGTCCGAAAGTCCCTCTCATCAAATTTATTACTTTTTGGGGGCTGATTACGACGAAAAATTTTTTCGGCAACGTTTTTTTGAGATATTCATCATCAAAGTTGAAAATCTAACTTTTTTTAATATCCTCCTTCTTTTTCCACAGAATTCTTGATTTTACACTAAATTGGCACATAATATTTCATAAACACTTTAAAACTTGTTTTTGTTTATTATATAGATTTTTCCTTTAACTCATTTTCAAAGGCCCACCTAGCAACATACATTCACACTCAGAATTTTGGCAATCACAGCTGTCTTGATTAGAAAAAAGGTATAAAATAAATATAAAAATGGGTTTTAAAGGTGTTTATAAAATATTGTGTTCCACTTTAGTGAAATTGTGTTCAAAAAGGGGAATATAAAATAAATTAGTTTGTTCAACTTTGATGATGAATATTCGAAGAAGTTGCCAAAATTTTTTAGATTCGTAATCAGCCAATCCCCGTGTATATGGCAAATCGAAGGCAACTGGAATTAAGATAATTTACTTTTAAAAAACCTGTTTAATATGTTACTTAAATTTTTTTTTTATACTGGCATTTATATTTAACTGTCATTTGCATTGATTACACCGGATAAACTCATTCCCCAAAGGTCCGAGTTCGATTCTACAAAACCCCAGAACTTTTTTTTTAAAACACACTTTTATTATTAATGTCTAAGCTCTAAAATTGTTTATGCACTATTGATATTGTACTTCACTTTACAGTGCTGAACAGGTTTATATTATTGTTATTTATTTTGGAATATTTTAATAATTTTTTCTACCATAATAAAACACATAGGGTCTGAAAAATTTAATTTTTCACTCACATTAACACAAAATAAAATAATTTCTTTATTTCCCATATAAAATACATTACACGGAAAAAAGAATATACTAAATTTAAGCATAATAATATTAGTTTAAGGTTATCTTAGCTTTGTATATCCCCAAGACTATATTGTTTTAATTTGAGAATTTAAAATCTTCATTTAAATTTATTTAAGTTAAATATACACATCGTTATTTGTAACATATGAAAGATTTATTTTTATGCATGCAATTGAATCAAATTGTTACTATAAAGATTTAGAATGAAGATATCAGTAGCTCAGCATAAGTCGAAAGTTTCTTTAGAAATAAATATATGATTTTGTTATATTGAAGATTCTACCGAATCTGAAAAGTTAATTCGGAAATGTTAGTATGTTTAAAATAAAACACAACTTCTCAAAGCAAAATTACGCCCTATTTAAAATAAAATATCGTACTTTAAATCTGAGCCTACAATTTGTATTTCTAAGAATATGATATACTCAAATTAAATATTTAAATTTTGGTTTTATTATAGCAAATCTTTGGTATAAGTAGGTTTTGTTTTATTTGGTGATATTGTAATATTAAAATGAAAATATTAACTATTTAATTTAATAATTTTAACATGTTCGGTTTAATATGCTGACATTTTTAGAACTAAAATATGTACAGGTGTAAAAATTCGAGTATCCATGGGGATCTTGGAAACCATGGAATACGAAATCGGTTAAATTAAGGAAAGTTGCGCATTTATTGCCAACAAAATGCCGTTTAAAATGTGTCAGATTTCCGAATAGTTTCAAAGATATACGGGAAAAACCAAAATTTTGAAAAATGTATTTTATTTTTGCTAACCCTATTTATTAACCGAATTTAAAATTAATAACACATTCATAGGCACTTTATTTCCGTTAATCTAGTGTTTTTGGATTTGCCATTCAACGTTTCGTTTTCTGACGACCATCATCAACTTTATTTTTTCTTGTGTACGCCATATAGGATCTCTTTCACTCTCATTACTTCTTGAGCTAAGTACCGAACCACAAATCTGATATGCAAGTGTGATACATCGTTGAATAGGTCATTCAATAAGAAACTCAAAACTAAAAAAAAATCCAATATGGCGTCCACAAGAAAAAATAAAGTTGATGATGGTCGTCATAAAATTAAACGCTGAATGGCAAATCCAAAACCACTAATATTTAGCTGAAATAAAGTGGCTATGTAAATGTGTTATTAATTTTAAAATCGGTTAATAAATAAGGTTAGAAAAAAAGATCAATTTTTGAAAATTTTATTTTTTTCGTATATCTCTGGAACTATTCGAAAAAATTACACATTTTACACGCATTTGTAGGGCAAGTAAATGCGCAACTTTACCTTAATTTAACCAACCTCGTATCTCTTACGGTTTTTAAGATCCCCATGCATACACTCGAATTTGTTACACCCTGTATAATACATTTAAAGAGAAGCTGCTGCACCAATAACTGAACACATTCTTTTTTAACGTGACCGGATTTTTTTCCGTATTCAGTCAATTTTAGTAAAATAATGTTGTATATGACCTCAACACTGTTGACCTAAACAACGTTACTTTCATTAAAATTGTAAATACGAAAAATAGAGGGTTACTTTTTTAAAAATGATAAAAATCCATTATTACGTTTAGCTAACATTAATATAGGTATACAATTTTTTAAAGTTTTTTCGCTGTGTTAAAAAAGTCCATTATAATTATAACAGGTTTCGCTGACAACTACAAAAAAACAACAGGTAAAAATCTTAACGTTTATTAAAAAAATATCTTGCTGAAGCTTTTTAAAAATCTGTTAAATAACAAAATATAATTTTCATTATAGAAGAATTAACTTTAAGTTCTACTTTCTTGGAAAAGAAACAGTCTTGTTCTCAACTTCGTAACGAAATAAAAATCTGTTCAGCTATTTTTCTTTGAACAGTCATTCGAGGCCCAACCAACGGGATTAGTTTTTAAGAAGGCCTTCGGACAACTCTGGCAACTGGTCTTCCTCTGACATTTTCTAAAAAATAAAATAAACATTCGAAATGCTAAAATTAAAATATTAAGCAACACATTTTTCTGTAATAAGTAAATAGGTGGGTATATCAGATTTCTTTACAACATACAGATAAATAAAAATAAAATATAAATAAAATGCATGTTAAAATTTAATTTAAAAGTAAATTAACTCCTATACATACATACAGGGGCGACAAACTACAAGTACAAAGTGTTTTAAATATAATTAATTCAAAAAACTGTTTCTCAGATCGTCTACTAGGTTTTACTAGGTACTCCTAAACATTTAACTAAAAAGGTAAAGATACTCAGGCTTATACAATATATAGAAAGCAAGATACATAATATGTATTATTATAAATTTTATTCGTAAGAATTTTTTTCAAACAGGTGCAGTTTGGGGTACCTATAGGCTACAGGGAGTCAAAGTTTTAAAATAATATACTTAACTAAAAGCAGTTTGCTTAGAATAGCTTTAGTCAATTTCATTTACCCATATTCCTACCTGGCAAGTTTTAAAAAAGGTAACGCGCGCCAATGCCTTTCAATTACATTTAAGATTTTTTGAATAGTTAAATAAGAAATTTTTAAATAAAAAATAATGCCTAAAAATATACAATTTATTAGACATGTAGGTGTATATATATATATATATATATATATATATATATATATATATATATATATATATATATATATATATATATATATATTTTTGTTTGTTAGGTATACTGAATTTTATCACACTCTGTACTCATATTCTGCAGCCTGTAACAATATTAATGCTTTATACAATGTACTTAGTAGTGTTTTTAATCAGTTAATATCTAACATTTTATATAAACATGTTTAGTTATGAAACATAAGCGTATGCTCCTATAGGTAAGTTTATTTAAATAAAAATGCCTGTTTTGGTGACAATTGAGATCTATCGACCCTTGGTTTTTTGGACAACAGTTTTATAAAACAATGGTGTAAATACTTACCTAGGCTTGGATAACACTATCACATCCCCACTGTTGTAAAATGTCTTCAACTCCCATTATTTAATCCTACAAACACCCAAAACAAAAACACGTGCAACTAAGAACAGTCCGATTAAATTTCGCTATACCCTTCACCTTGATCTATAATCACAAGAATGACCGGGCAAACCAAGCACCGCCAGTTTCCGGTGCCAATCGGGGTACATCGTAGGTAGACTTTCTAGAAATGAAAATTTGCGAATTTCAAAAATTTTATATTTAGATTATATTGCAAATATATTCTCAAATTGAGCAATCCAAATGTTTCAAATTGAACATACAGGACGCGTTCTTTAAATGATATGTCATTTTAATTGTAAATGACCAGTTTTTATTTTAAAAGTAACTGAAATTCAAAGTAAAATTATATGTTATTTTAAACTGAAGAACAAAGAAGTTCAAACCAAAATCATGAAAGTCTTAGCTTTAGACTGTATTTTTAAAGTGAAAATATATTCTGACCATATGAAATAATTTTATTAATCATTTTGAAATATTTCTTTTAAGGTGGCTTTCTTCAAATAAGAATCGGTAATCTCAATTTAAATAAATATAAACAAAAATATCTAAATATTCTATTTGATAATATGTTTTTTTCTGTGTAAGGTAATATGGCCGAATAACATGAAAAAAGTGAGAAAGAATAACTACAAAAAGAGATGATACGATGTCATTTTGTTTAGGTATTTCTCCTTAAAAAAGCAATGTTGCCAGATGTTTTCTAATAATTTGTTATTATTGAAGGTTGTTTTGTCCATTTACCAAAAATAAAGTTTTTTTTTTATAGAAAAAACTAACCAGAACTAACAAACAACAACTTCCAAACTATTACCTAGTTCTGGTTAGTTTTTGGTTAGTTGTCGTTAGGTTTTCCTATTAAATTGTAAATTTTTTTTATCATAAATGCGCCGTCAAACAACGCAACGTCGCAAATTCTGGCGTTTTACTTAACCTAAAAACATAGCGTTTTTTCGACTTTTAATTTCAATTTTCTCTGCAAAAATGCATTTTTTCGGATTTTTTTCTTTTGAAATCTACTAAACAAAATGTGTTCTTTTTATCTGTGATATTTATTTTGTTCAAATCGAATGGAGCTAAACGACACCGGACCCGTATATTAATTTACGAAAATTAAATAAATATTATAAGTAATCTTAGTAGATAAGCTATACCAGTACGGCAATAAATTTCGCCATTTTCCCATGTATTTCTTATGGGAGAATTTTCAGGTCCGATTTAGATTTTACTTCCGGTCTAGCACCAAGTGCCAAGCGGCCGCCCAGCTAAATAATGGCCACATCCAACGTTGCTTGACTTTAGATTATGACGCTGACCAAGATCAAGGGTAATAAACCTAACAAGGAGTGCTCGATCCCATTTAAGCCCATATAAACCAATTTAAATGTCAATTCGGTATTTGTGACGTAATCTGTTTGCCTTTTTGTTTTGTTTACAAGTAATATAAAGTCTTAATTTTTTAAAAATATTATACATTACAGTTCTAATAGTAAGTACATATCCAAAATAGTTTTTAAAAGTTGAATATTTAACAAAAATTAATAAAATAAATCTGCCTTCTGGGCAAAATGGGCAAAAGGTGACGTCCAAACATAACCTATATCTGCGGACAAATAGTAAAAATCGAGCACTCCTTGTTAAGTTTACTACCCTTGGACCAAGATTATGAAATATGAACTCATCAGGAGACCTCGAGTAATATTGGAAATAAATAAAAAAGTCCTGAAGGATTCGGAGGATTCGAACCGTTGACCTAGCGATCGAAAATCTGGAACTCTACCACTGAGCTATAAGAGAATATTAAATATAAAGGTGAAATGAATGTATAGGATCCTGAGTATTACGCCAGCACACGTGAGTATCATATTAATGGGGAAAATAGTAGTAATAAGGTCGTTTAACTGTCATTAATAATATTGGTAAACAATGTATGGTTGTATAACGCCTGACGAACTAATGAAAAAATTAAAAAAGTCCGCACCCAGCAGGATTTGAACCAGGTATAAGTGTATAGTAGAGGAAGATGATTCTTTCACGTGCATCCCAATCCGGATCAGCCGTTTATCTCGAAATCTTGACGTCATACATTAATTAGGAATCTTGGGTGAGGCTTATTTTAGAGTACTGCGCATGCGCTAAAAAAATGGCGCCTGTCACCTGTCAAATGTCACCTGTCAACTGTCATATGTCGCGAACCACGTGACTTATTAAATTTAGCTTACGTGGATGAGTTGTATTTTAGGGTCTTACGCAAGCGCTAAAAAATGGCATCCGTCACCTGTCAAATGTCAGCTGTCAACTGTCATATTTCGCGAACCACGTGACTTAGGAAATTTAGCTTACGTAGATGAGTTGTATCTTAGGGTCTTACGCAAGCGTTAAAAAAATGGCGTCTGTCACCTGTCAAATGTCAGCTGTCAACTGTCATATTTCGCGAACCACGTGACTTAGAAAAGCTAGGTTACGTGTATGAGACATATTTTAGAGTATTACGCATGCGCTAAAAAAAAATGGCGCCTGTCAGCTGTCAAATGTCATGTCAAAACCATGTGACTTAGAACCTGCTTACGTGGATGAGATGTATCTTAGACTCTTACGCATGTTCAGTAAAAATGGCATCTGTCAAACGTCACTTGTCAAACGCCAAATGTCTAACCTAACATGTGGGGGCCCCCCACGCTTAAGCACCGGGCTTGGGGCTTAGGCGCGGGGTGAAGAGTCTTATTATTATATTAATCTTACAATTTTTGAATAGTAAATAATAAAACACATTGCATATATTAAATTAATTTATTTAAACCACATATACAGGGTGAATCAAAAATAGGCTACAATTAATTTGCTACTAACATTACATAAAATTACAATACTACGTTCTACTAACTATACTTAACCTAAAATTACAATTATCTCTATGTAAGGAAAAATATATTTATTAAATCTTTCTTACAGATCCTATTAATGGTGAATATCTAACAAGTTTATCATGAATAATTAAACAGTAGGCACTGGTGTTAGCGGGAAAGTTTTCTTTTGTTTCAATCTCAAGTCTTACATCATTAATACCAGAATTTAATATTTCATTCTGTCTTGAACAATCAATTACAATTAGAGGTGCATACTTTTTAAAGTTTTTGGGAGTAAAAAGTGGCTCGTTTTCTTTCTCGTAGTAGCTCTCTTGAAATTCGGAATACATTTCATAAAGAGTAGCTATTAGTCCTCTTGAAATTTCCAAATTTAAATTATCATACGGATAAAATTCCGAATTTAAATAAAGCTTTACATTTGATACATTACAATGATCAAATAAGCTACTGTTTTTGTTGAATTTATCCTTTCGGGCTGTTTGAAAACCTAAAATTATCCATCTGGGTCTTTCCACCTGCACCGAAGTCTTTATATTCCAGGTAAGTTGTTTTCCAGTTGGAACTGATGGATGTTCTGCGAGTTCCCAGCTTCTAAAACCGATATCCAATTCGGTCCCATTTTCAATAAGTTTTAAAAGCTCTATCCGTTCAACATCAGATACTGTAATATGTGGTAGCCTCCAAACAATCTTATCAATAGTAACTACTACATTTTCTGCATCAGCCGTATTAATAATAACATTAATGTCAGAAGGGCTTCTTACTAACACCAATTCGTGCTTAACATTTATGAGTATTTTTTGAAAGTATTCAGCAAATCCTAGTAGGATCCTTAGCGGCACACAAACATTAAAACTTCCAGTGGTCGGGTCAACGTTATCGCAAGTAAATTCATCATCAATACTCCAGCCAGCATTTTTATATTTATTTAATTCGTTAACATTGTAAGAAATATATCCTTTCATGGTTGCTGCTATTCCAGGATATCTAATCGAGTCAATAACCTTTCCACCAATTTCAAGACGAATTTCTTCAAAGAGGTGACCGAAAAAGTTGTTTACAAGTTTCGCTGTGTTTGAAACTGATCCATCAACTCCTTTTAAAAGTCTTCCTTCTAGATAAATATGGCTTTCCCAAAGTAGAGTGTATATATCGGTTTGCTGTACCGGTATTCGAATTTCGTCATTATTTTTAAAAGAGTTAGTGTACGGCAAATGACTATGTCTCTCAAATTTTGTAATAGAGTTATCAAAGTTTAGAGGGTCCGTCACATTTAAAATACTCATTTTGAGAATTCTTTACAATTAGGCCTAGAGATTCAAGAAACTTTTATTTTCTGCTGTTAGGCTCTTTTTAGTTTTTAACAATTGTTCAAAATCAGCAATTTTCTTGGAGTTATATTTAATAACCATACTACGTCTGCTCTGTACAGCAGTTTGTAATATACTGATAAACCCGACACAAAACGTTTGCCTAAAAGATTTTCTTAAATGCATTCTTACAGTAATAATTTCTCCTCTAAAGTCAACCAATTCCCCGTCTTGATCGATCAGTTTCAATACAATGTTGTCTATAACTCTTGTAGATACCGGCATATAAATCACATTTCGAGGAATTTCTATTATTTTAAAACCAGCCGGTACTGATGGTGAAAATTCATGTATTGTATGAACAAGCTTATTATTGTGATAAGCCCCTGTAACAATATTACACTCGATTTTAATCACATTGTTTTTTAAAATATTTACAGGGGTTTGAGATACTTGTTTAATATTGGGCTGTAGCAAAATATTATGAAATCCTAACAACTTTCCAATAGAATTTTTCTTAGTAAAGTCAACTGTATGAGAACATTCAAGCTCACACTTGAGCGTTTTTTACTTCCCTTTAGACTTAGGGTACAATTAAATTTCTTGTTGCTTTCATTTTTGTCACGAATTGCTTGCTGTAGATAATCATTTATTGCAGTTATTTCGTACGATCCAGTGGGATTTCCCAAAGTAATATCACCAACATAAAATTTATTATTGGTTTTATCAATATTGGGAATAGCATTAAAAGTTTCTAAACTAATCAGACCAAGTTCATACTGGCTAGTTTCATCTCTCAGATCAAGAGGGGAGTATAATTAGCTTTTAAAATTGAACTGGTACCACTCAAACTAAAGGTATGCATGATGGCTCAGTTAAGACTGAAGATATATTCTGTATTTATATGTATTTATAAGGCTTCAAATATAGACCTAGACCACCCTTGTAAGGCCCTAAATATAAACCGTTTCCAGTTTTCCCAAGAGCTATGGATTCCATTGTTTCGTTATGCCGCTGAGACTCCTTCAACTTGGCTGCAGCATTCCTAGCATTGTTCACTGCATTTATTATCCCGCAGTTCCTCCGCTAAGAGCGCCAATTGCGCTTAAACCGGCAAAAAGTGGTACTAAAAATGGTAGAAAACCTCCGATTTTGGGGAGAGGCACAATGCCTGTAGGATGAACTTTTTCCACACCAGTAAATGCTTTTAAAGCTACTTCAGCAGCTGCTGTGAGGTCCTCTGGTTTTTCAGCATACAGTGCATCCCTCGCTTTATGAAAAGCAGTCATAAAGGAATACCTTTGCCTCTTCGAGCAGTGGTTTTCTTGTTTGATTTCTTTTAAACTTCTGCATGTCTGCACAGTACAAACTCTTTAGTAATACTAACTGTTATAAGATTAACTAATATATATATATATATATATAATAATATATATATATATATATATATATATATATATATATATATATATATATATATATATATATATATATATATATATATATCAGCTTCTCTATACTCTGTAGTCATTGTACATCCAACCAGTACATTACGATAACATGCATCTAGGAGGCTACTTAAAGAAAAAGGGAATCCTTGGCTAATTAAAATATAGTAATTTAGAAAAACAGGGCTGTTATTAGAAAATACAGGGCTGTTATTTGGAAATACAGTGCTGTAATTTAAAATACAGGGCTGTTATTTGAAAATACAGGGCTGTTATTTAAAATACAGGGCTGTTATTTGAAAATACCGGGCTGTTATTTAAAATACAGTGCTGTTATTTGGGGGGGAGAGGGACTGTTGTTGGAAGAAAGGGGCTGTTGCTGGGAAGAAATTATTAACACTTATACCTTAATAATTTAAAAGAAGGGTTCTGTAGCCATGGATTTAAACAAGCTTGATAAGGATGTTAAACGTAGAATAATTGAAGCTTCCAATAGTATTCGTAAAAAATATTTGGATTTAAAGAGGGAATTGGGTGAGCAAGCCGAGGTGCAATTTGAAGAATATCAGAACTCCAGTGATCAGCGACCAGAAAAGAAGCGGAGTTTGCAAGCAGATCCAAACATTCTTCAACTTCTTGACGAACATTCGCGCAATGTAAAAAGACTATATGATTCTCTTAAAGCTGGTCGTTATGAAAATGCTGTTACATTGGAGAATACGTATAGACCTTTGGCAAAACTAATATCCGAGTCGATGCAGTATGGTAAACAATCTACACCATTTACACCCAAGTCTGTAAAAAGACGACAAAGTGAACAATTTTCTTCGACAGTAATAAAAAAACCACGATTTCCACTTAATTTTACTGACCCTGTTCAAAAACATGACGAGCTAGCTGCTCAAGAAGAGGAAGAATATAACGATAATTCAATTAATGTCGAGACACGAGAAGATAGTTCGCCAATGGCTCAGGATATGAACGATGGTGAGGAAGCTGATTTAAACAGAACTATGTATGAACATAACCCTGTAGAAAGTTACTTTGACGACGAGTTCAGAGTCGATCCTCAATATAACCCTGTTCAAATGGATAGTATTACGGAAGAATCCTTTAGGGAATATCTAAATCAGTATGATCCGCTACCGAGAAAATATGTGAAAGGATTTATAACTGATACGGAAAATGAGTACGATCGTACATATTTAAAACATGATTTAGCCACCGATCATCTAACTTTTGGTGATTCTCGACTTGAATTTAACGGACCGGATATTTATATTAAAGGAGAAAAATTTACTGGAACTCCCGGACTATATGAACTTTTATTTAAGACCAATCCATTAAAAAACAAATTGACCGCACTGGATGAGCGAGCATTCACAAAAATTTTTTTGCTAACAAATGCAAACAAGAGAAATTTCGATGAAAAGGAACAACCTGCTGGAAATAGAGGTGTCAAATATATGCTAACAATTAAACCATTACTTGAACGTATAAAAGAGGAAAATGCAAGAAAGCAGAGAGAACGTGACAAGCAATTACGAATTACACGTGCACAACAGCCTCAGGGTTATGGCTTACCAATCGATAGTCAGTCTGGTTTCTTACCTGATTACAAAACATTTTCCAATAATAAAATTGACTACGTTTACTGGGATGATCCAAATGAGCTTGTGGATAGATTAAAATTGTTAATGGCAAGTAAGGTTGCTGGTAATAACTCTCATGAAAACGAGATTATAAGTATTCTTGAAGAGTTAAGAGAAGCTGATATCATTGAATAAACTGATTAGACATAGTGACGCAGTATCATTAGCACGATGACTCTCGACAAATTCGGACGTAATTTAACACATCCCTATCATCTAGCAAAAAAGCTTAAAAGAGAAAATGGTTTGAAAGATATTCCTGAAAAGACTTTGTATGGTTACATGAATATAATGTTGACTTGCGAAAAGGGTTCATCAAGGTATCTTTTTATAAATGGTTTAAAATTTGACTATTATATGTTTCCTATTAAGATTGGAATAATTGAATATGTTAACATTGACTCACCTCTAAAAACTTTTATTAACAAAAAAGAATATAAAGTACCAAGCGATTTACTGCAGCAAGAGTTAAAATTTGATGATAAAATTACGTTTTTAGGAGATAAACTTAAATCACATACTAAAATATCTGTTGAGTTTGTAATTAAATATCCTATTTCATAGATTTGGTATATAAAACATCTTTGTAATTTTAGGTTAAGTATAGTTAGTAGAACGTAGTATTGTAATTTTATGTAATGTTAGTAGCAAATTAATTGTAGCCTATTTTTGATTCACCCTGTATATGTGGTTTAAATAAATTAATTTAATATATGCAATGTGTTTTATTATTTACTATTCAAAAATTGTAAGATTAATATAATAATAAGACTCTTCACCCCGCGCCTAAGCCCCAAGCCCGGTGCTTAAGCGTGGGGGGCCCCCACATGTTAGGTTAGACATTTGGCGTTTGACAAGTGACGTTTGACAGATGCCATTTTTACTGAACATGCGTAAGAGTCTAAGATACATCTCATCCACGTAAGCAGGTTCTAAGTCACATGGTTTTGACATATGACATTTGACAGCTGACAGGCGCCATTTTTTTTAGCGCATGCGTAATACTCTAAAATATGTCTCATACACGTAACCTAGCTTTTCTAAGTCACGTGGTTCGCGAAATATGACAGTTGACAGCTGACATTTGACAGGTGACAGACGCCATTTTTAATGCTTGCGTAAGACCCCAAGATACAACTCATCTACGTAGCTAAATTTCCTAAGTCACGTGGTTCGAAAATGACAGTTGACAGCTGACATTTGACAGGTGACGGATGCCATTTCTTTAGCGCTTGCGTAAGACCCTAAAATACAACTCATCCACGTAAGCTAAATTTAATAAGTCACGTGGTTCGCGACATATAGTTGACAGGTGACATTTGACAGGTGACAGGCGCCATTTTTTAGCGCATGCGCAGTACTCCAAAAAGCCTCACCCAAGATTCCTAATTAATGTATGACGTCAGATTTCGAGATAAACGGCTGATCGGATTGGGATGCACGTGAAAGAATCATCTTCCTCTACTATACACTTATACCTGATTCAAATCCTCCGGGTGCGGACTTTTTTTAAATTTTATTGTTCCTCAGGCGTTATACAACCATACATTGTTTACCAATATTATTAATGACAGTTAAACGACCTATTACTACTATTTTCCCCATTTAGATTTCTCACGTGTGCTTGGTAATACTCGGGATCCTATACATTCATTTCACATATTTAATATTCTCTTATAGCTCAGTGGTAGAGTTCCAGATTTTCGATCGCTGGTCAACGGTTTCCTCCGAATCCTTCGGAAATTTTATTTTTTTCCCAAAATTACTCGAGTTCCTGATGGTTCATATTTCATAATCTTGGTCAGCGTCATGAGTCAAGCGCAACGTTGGATGTGGCCATTATTTAGCTGGGCGGCGCCGCGGCACCGGTGCTAGACCGGAAATAAAAACTAAATCAACCCAAAATTCCCCCATAAGATAGGGGAAAATGGCGAAATTACTGCCGTACTGGTATAGCTTATCTACTAATCTTACACCTTTCACATGGCTTTGAAGCATGATTTAATGCAGCCGTCAGATGTCGTTGTCATCGCGCACGGGGCCAATACTCGTTTTTTCAGGATAATTATTATACTTTTTCTATTGGACTAGCACTAACTAGAAAATCCTGAAATATCAATCTCGGATGCGGCATCTGAACTTAATAAAACAAATTATAAAATTTATTAAACCTTAAAATTTTACAAATTTTATCCTTATAAATTTATGTCCGTTCAGAATCTTTATGAACAAAACATGCAGGACCGACCTAAATATGCATTGAAAATAGCTAGGTTTATACAGCAGGATCCAAAGTTTTTAAATAAAATTCTATTCACCGACAAGTCTTTCTTCACTTTAGCAGGAATGTTTAATTACAAAAAATAAACATTATTGGTCCAGAAAAAACCCTCACAAAATTCAGCAGCATAACAATTTTATTGTTTCCAAAGCTATAAAATGTTTAAATATTATTTTACTATCGGTGAATCATAAAAATTCCGTTCTGGCAAGTATGCTTCGTCCCTTAAAATTTTGAAAATGTCAAAAAAAAATTTTACCTGCTTCCACAAAGCTAAAATTTTGATATGATGTAATTTACCTATGTGTGAGTCGAAAAAAAATGACAACCTATTTTGATAGTTACAAGTATGTACCAGACGATAGTAAAGTTGTCGTCGGGATGGCATTTTATAACCTGCTCCCTAAATTTTTAAGGGCATATTCTTTCAATAGTTGAAAAAGTATATTTAAACTGCTAGACTATTCTGATGGTTGCAAGGGTCCAGTATATAATAGTCAGGGCGCTCGACGAGAGTGCGGGCGCAACAGACTCGTATGAGCTTTATTGTCAAAAAGAGAGGATATATATATTTATTGTGTATTGTAAAGATATGATAAAAGATTACTTAAATGAAAGACAAACAAAGTTACATGTGACGTTTAAAATAACAAAAAAAATCAAGTATTTCTTGAGCATACAAGAGCATAAATTGTGGTAAAAAATTGTTAATAAGTTAAGAATGTTTTTCCCAAATTCTTTAGTTTTATTCAGTTTGTTTGTTTAGTTGGGTACGCAATTCTTGCTTACAGTACTTTCGTCCCACTAAATCACATAAATACGCATCAGCATTTTATGCTTCACTTTTTCCGGTAAAACATCCAATACACAAGAGGTGTATCCTCTCTTTCTCACATGAAAGCTCATACGAGTCTGTTGTGCTCGCACTCTCGTCGAGTGCCCTGACTATTATATACTAGTCTGGAAGACCCTTGCAACCATCAGAATAGTCTGGCAGTTTTAATATACTTTTTCAACTACATATTGAAAGAATATGCCCTTTAAATTTTAGCCTTGTGGGAGCAGGTTATAAATTGCCATCCCGACAACAACTTTACTATCGTTTGGCACATACTTGTAACCATCAAAATAGGTTTGTCAATATTTTTTTTCGGCTCACCCATATCAAAATTTAGGCTTTGTGGAAGCAGGTTAATTTTTTTTTTAATTTTCAAAATTTTAATGTATGATGAAGTAACCGGGGGATGCCTGCCAGGACGGTACTTTTATAATTGACCGATAGTAAAATAATATTTAAAAAGTTTCTAGCTTTGGGGGAAATGAGTTATTCGGATGGTTCACTAGCTCTCCTCTATTTAACGTTGGGGACGTGGAAACGCAAGTGTCACATGTGTCACAATTTTTTGATATGTGAATGTGTACAAATAATATTAGAATCGGTAAGTTTTGAACAAGTGACAATAATTATTAAACAATATTCTAATCATTTTTATGCTCTTAGTGTCTTAAATAATAAATAATTCTTTGGTATTTTTTATTAATTTTTGTAATTGTCTCGAAAGTTGCCTACTCTCCAATTTTGACCAAATTTGGTATACGGGGTTTTTTGGGGCGCTGGTTACGAATCTGAAAAAATATTTTTTCGGCAACGTTTCGTTTTCGAGATACTCACCATCAAAGTTGAAAATCAAACTAACCTTATTTACACTATTCCTCCTTCTTTTTGCACAGAATTATTGATTTTTACACTACATTAGCACACAATATTTCACAAACACCTTTTAAGAATTTGTTTTTATATTTATTTTACACTTTTTTCAATTTAATTGCAAACATCCACTTTCATACGCCCCAACGTGGCCGCAACCATGTATACACTAGTTGTTTTGCAAGCAAATATGGCTGCTGCCTTTGAACTTGAAAGTTCGCAAAAAAGGTGTAAAATAAATAAAAATACAAGGTTTTAAAAGGTGTATATTGGGTGCCACTTTAGTGTAAAAATCAAGAATTGTGTACAAAAAGAAGGGAGAATATAGTAAAAATGAGGTTAGTTTGATTTTAAACTTTGATGATGAATATCTCGAAAACGAAACGTTGCCGAAAAAATACTTTTTCAGATTCGTAATCAGCGCCCCAAAAAAACCCCCGTATACCAAATTTGGTCAAAATCGGAGAGGTTTCGAGACAATTACCTTAATTTTATATTGTTTAAATTATGCCAAGTATAAATAGTACTTTAGTATAACACCGATATTTTATCTGAAAAAGAAGCAAACAAAAGTCTTTTAAATTAGGGATGTAATTGAACAATAACATTTTTTTAACACTTTCTTTTTATTAGAATCATAACACCTTAAATCGGGTCATTAATCGTTGTTAAATGCCATAAATGTTGACCAAGTCAATAAACTAATGTTTCTATAAGGACAAAAGGTTATCTATATCAAATAAATGATTTAGTTTTTAGTTTGCCTTTAGTCACCTGTGTTTATTATGACTTTACTTTGACCAATACGATCTTTAAATTAAACTAAATTTGGTAGAAAGGTTGGTTGAGTGAGAATCTTAATTTTATTAGGTTGTAGACGCCAAAAGTTTGCGTTATTAGAAAGTAAAACTTTTAAATATGATTGTCCTGTCATTCTTGTATAATTTTGGTAATTGTCGAGAAAGTTGCCGCAACTCCGATTTTGACCAAATTTGATATACGGGTTTTTTTTGAGACGCTGATTATTAATCTAGAAAAATGTTTTGGCGGAAACGTTGCGTTTTCAAGGTATCCATCATCAAACTAACCTCATTTACACTATTCCTCCTTATTTTTGCACAGAATTCTTGATTTTTATACTAAATTGAAACACAATACTTTATAAAGACCTTGTAAAAACTTGTTATTATATTTATTTTATACCTATATTTTATTAAATTGCAAACCTTCACTTTCAAACGCCGCAATCATATGTACAGGGTTATTTATTTTAAAGTAAACAGGGCTTTATTTTTGAACTTCCCTGTACTTTTTTAAAAAACAAATATAGCCATTTCGTGTATTTTTTTCCTTAGAATTTAATAATCTAACCAAAAAACATTTGAAATAAAAACAAAATAGTTAGAGTATGAGTGACATATTTTTTAAATGGAATATCCCGTAAATTTTTATATCAATAGATAGAGATTTTTACGAGAAATTCGGTGATGTAGGGTTTGCTCAGTTTATTTCCTGCGGTTCTGCTGCAATTATCTAAAAACTGCATGATACTATAAGGATAGTTTCACCTGAAAAAAACCTGGCTGCCACAGGTCATAGGTGCTTATTTGTCAAAGTTAAGAATTTTAAAAATACGTGTATTACTTTTTGGAGTAGTTTTATAATGAGGTTTTTATCAGAAGAACGGCTTCAAATTATATTATATGCAAAAAATAATATGATATACCTATTCTCTAAACCAAGCAGCAAAATTACAATAAACGCAAAAAATAAAGTACAATACGAGGTAAAATATGGTGGTAATAAGAAGACTTATAACAAAAAATTATTATATAACTAATAATTTAAATTTTTTATATGACCCCCGTTATTTTCGAAACATGATCTATAACCCCTCCTTAGCCTTTTTAGGCTCGCCGATATGATTTGAGGTTCTTGGTTAAGACGATTAATTTCATTTACAATTTTTTCTTTCATTTCTTCCGTGTTGGTAAACGACATTCTTCAAGTGACCCCATAAAAAAGTGTCCAAAATTGTAATATCTGGACTATTAGGTGGCCATCTAATAGTACCATAACGTCCAATCCACTGATTGTATCGGCGATTGAGATACTGCACAACTTGGCGAACAGCATGGGGCGGCGCTTCGTCTTGTTGCCAAATTATCTTGCGATACATTTGAAGTGGCAATTTTTTTAAAATGTCCTCAATATCGTTTTCAAGAAGACTGAGATATCTTTCTCCAGTTAAGGATCCCTCATAGAATATTGGCCCGACAATTTTATTGTTAAGCACACCACACCAGGCATGAAGAGAAGACCTCCCTTGGTATTTAATCTCTTGAAATTTCCTGGGATTTTGTCTTGCCCAGCCGTGCATATTGCGTCGGTTAAACATTCCCGATGTAGTGAACGTAGCTTCATCCGTCTAAAGAATCGTTTGAAACAGGGTAGGATCGTTATCTTGTTCATGGATTAAAATTTGGGAAACAAATTAAAAGCAAAGTTCCTTTTGTTCACGAGTGAAATGCTCCACTGGAAGAGTGATATGGAAGATACTTAAAATATTTCAGTGTTCTCTGAACCGTCGCATAGGTCACTCTTCTTCTGCAGAGCTATACCTCAAGTCTCTAACTGCGTCAGTAATTGACTTCATGGAATACAAAGTAAAATAATTTAGAATAGCGCGATCCTGGTTTCTTTTTCTCATTGTAGTCCTTTTTCTAATATGTAACGATTTTGAATAAGACCTTCAGTTTTAAAATCGTTTTTACTAATATATTTCGGTGGAAATTTGCAACATATCTTCGTTGTGTTTTCCTGGCGTTTTCTCCACATTTATAATAGAGTTACAATTTGAAGCCGTTCTTCTGATGAAAACCCCATTATGAAACTACTCCAAAAAGTAATAAACGTATTTTAAAATTCTTGACTTTGACAAATAAGCACCTGTGACAGCCAGGTTTTTTCAGGTGAAACTATCCTTATAGTATCATGCAGTTTTTAGACAATTGCAGCAGAACCGCAGGAAATAAACCCAGCAACCCCTATATCACCGAATTCCTCGTGAAAATCTTTATCTATTGATATAAAAATATCCGGGGTATTGCATTTAAAAAATACGTCACTCGTACTGTATCTCTTTTGTTTTTGTTTCAAATGTTTTTCTGGTTAGATTATTAAATTCTACGAAAAAATATACGAAATGGCTATATTTGTTTTTTAAAAAAGTACAGGGAAGTTCAAAAATAAAGCCCTGTTTACTTTAAAATAAATAACCCTGTACACTAAAGAATTTTTCAGCATGGCCGCCCCGTTTGAAAGTAAAATTTTATGGAAAAAAGGTTTAAGATAAACATACAAAAAAGTTTTTAAAAGGTGTTTATAAAATATTTTGTGCCACTTTAGTGTAAAAATCAAGAATTGCACCTATACAAAAAGAAGGTGAATATAGTGCTAATGAGGTTAATTTTATTTTCAAGTTTGATGATGGATATCTCAAAACGAAACGTTTCCGCCAAAAATTTTCGTGATCAGCGCCCCAAAAAACCCTCGTATACTAAATTTGGTCAAAATCAAAGTTGCCACAAGTTTCTAGACAATTACCATAACTTTAACCAGATGCTTGCCTAAATATTGTTTTTTTAAATATATTATATTAAAAACATGTAATTTCTGACAACTGTCATTTTTGACAGATGTTTTTTTAATAATTGTCATTTCTGACACATTTTTTTAACATGTGTTTTTACACATTATTTTTTGCCAATAAATTAAATATAATAGGTCTGTTTGTTATTCAGGAATAGTTTACACTATTTTATATTTTTTTCATAAGTGCTTTTATGGAAGGTGTATTTTAGGACTAGATGTAGATAAAATAGTGTAAAACATTTTACCGTTGTTAATTATTTCTCCTTGTTATTTTTTTTAGTTTAGTTTACGGTTAAACTATTTAAAAATATATTTAATGACGTTTTTATTTTTATTGGAATATCAAATTAAAAAAAATTAAATAGTATTTTTAAGAAGTTTTATACTTTGTGCGTTTTATTTTTAATTGGTCATTTTAATATTATCCTATTTAAAAAAAACACAGACTTACGATAGTATCGATAAAAATAGGATAACAAGCAAAAGGCATATCTTCGCCTTAACCAAATTTGCAAATCGTATTTAAATTTTTACTTTCATACTAATATAAAAACTACTCACTGTAAATTTTGTTCGATGCCACATATGGTGAATGACCTCTAGTTTATTAATATTTGATTGTGCGCGGCTATGGTAGACGGACTTTGCATAGATTATATTTTTATTTACATCAGTTCCATTATGGCTCAGACAAACAGGAAAAGGAAATTACACTGTACACCCTTAAATAAACGAGAATACTGTAGAATATTTAATTTTTTGGTTTATTAATTAAAGTACTCTAAGTGAGATAAGAAAATCTGTGTGTAGTGTTATACATTATTAAATTAATCCTTAATACTTTGAACCACACTATATTTAATTCTGATTTATAATCTTCATTTTATATTTACTCATACATTTTTTTGCCACCCTACGTCAATCTCGAGAGGCTGAGAGGATGAGACCTCGACCAGACGAGAGGGAGACGAGAATCTCTCGTCTTATCGGATCAATATTAATTTTTATGTTAGCAGCTAAAATTTTTCATTATTAACATAATAAAGTTTTTTATATGAAAAGCAATATGCATTAATTTTAAATTGAACTGTTAAATTAATCCAAATATTAAAAAATCATTTACAGACATTTAAAAAATATCATTATATCTGATAACTTTACGGATGACTCTTTACATAGAAAAGGATATCATTTCATATACAAAGCAATGTTGCATCTCATTTGTTATTTGTTGTCTTACAAGAAATACTTTTTAAATAATGTGTTATGTCATGTCACTACTACATCGTGACCCAATTTAGTTTGTAGTCCGGGAGGCCACCGAAAAAAGCAAGCCAATAAGAGATACGCATGAAACATTTTTTTTTATATTAATATGAACTATAGTCAATTAAAAGCCGCACTGCTGCCTCAGCTCAGCGGGTTCAAATAGCATTTTTTTCCTTAAAAAAATCGTAAAAAATATATTTTTTAATATAACTTAAAAACTATTGATTTTAGGAAAGAAATGTATATAATAAAAACTAATGGTCTACGTCGTTTTTTATATAATTTTTTTTGCCCTTAGTTTCTGAGATATTACCAATTTAAATTTAAAATAAAAACACAAATATCTCAAATCTAAAAGAGTTACGAAAAAATGTATTTTACAAAAAATATGCTTTCAAGTATCTCTATGAAAAAGGTTATTTATAAATTTTTATTAAAATAAGTAATAAAGGAGATATAAGCAAAAAAGTGATTTTGGCCTTAAAAATTTCGGTAATAAACATATTTTTTGGTACAAGTAAGTATACCAGCTCGGAACCATCTAAAAATTGATTCAAAATGTTCTATTCATTGAATGAAACAAACTAATACACGTGTGCCTCGAGGCAATGGGGGATAACCTGTTGGCATGGATATTTTATTTAATTTTTTGGTCCAATAACTATACCCATTCCGATCCACTTAAAACTTTAACTAAAATAAAATTAAAGTTACTCGTTCAGAATGATCCTGAGGAAATTTAAATTAAATTTTTACACCAAAAAAATTTTTTTTTATAATTTATTTAGCATTAAACATTTAAAATATTTCATTTATTAAGCTATCTACTTCTTCTAGGCTTAAGCCATTCTTATTTGAATTATTGTATTTATTTATTTATTACTTTAAAAATATAATCAAATTAAAGTTTAAACACTAATTCAAAAAAAACTATAAAAAAATGTATGTTAAAAATATGGTTAAAATTTTCTCAAGATCATTTTGAACAAGTAACTGTCTTTATAAATTATTTATATTATTTTTTAAATCGATAATAAAAATATTAAAACGATGTACACATAGTAGCATCGAGGATCGAGAAATGTTAAGCGTCCTGCCAGGTATATAACACCCAGATAGAGAAGGCACTTATTTATTTTTTATTTTTCAATAAAATAAAGTTTAAATTTTATTTAAGTTAAAGTTTTAATTAGATCGGAATGGGTACAGTTATTGAACTAAAAAAAATATCCGTGCCACCAGGTTATCCCCCATTGCCTCGAGGCACATGTGTATTAGTTTGTTTCATTTAATGAATAGAACATTTTAAATCAATTTTTGGGAGGATCGGAGCTGGTATACTTACTTGTACCAAAAAAATATGGATATGAGCGAAATTTTAATGACCAAAACAACCTTTTTTCTTATATCTCTTTTATTACTTATTTAATTAAAAATGTGTATATAACCTTTTTTATAGAGCTTACTTAACAGCATATTTCTTGTTTTATACATTTTTTCGTAACTCTTATAGTTTTTGAGATATTTGCGCTTTTATTTTAAATTTAAATCGTTAATATCTTAAAAACTTAAAGGGCTACAAAGAATTTTATAGAAAAAAAAACAGACGTAGTTTTATTAGACCATTAATTTTAATTATAAATATTTCTTTCCTAAAATCAATAGTTTTCGGGTTATATTAAAAAACCGATTTTTCACTTTTTTTAAGGTAAAAAAATGCAATTTTAACCCGCTGAGCTGGGGCAGCAGTGCGGCTTTGAACTGACTATAGTTCATAGTTATATAAAAAAATGTTCTCTTATTGGTTTGCTTTTTTGCGGTGGTCTCCCGGACTATTATATTTATATAAACGTTTACGCTTTACTTGTTAGAAAACACGATTTAAAAATGTTATTTAAGCCAGCCGACATAATGAAACTTGAAAAATGTAAAGTAATAATTTGGTAAATATTTGCTTTAGCAATTTAAAACGGAAGAGGCTTTCCTTCCTTTTTACGTTTTAAAAATATTTACAAACAAAACATGGGCCACTACAAACAACATTTTATTAGTTTTTTCTTTGTAATTTTTCATATCTTTAGGTAATATAATATTTGTATCAAGGATTTTTAATTAAAAACCGTTGAAATCCTATATTTACTGGAAAAGGTAATATGTAATAGTTATTCTATAAAGTCCGTCCATAATTTGTGTAGGATATTTGTATTTAACTTCTACGAGGTCATGTTTAGTTAGTAGCATCTGTTGAATGAACGCACACCAAGTGTCAGCCATATTGGTCTATTTTTTTGTGTTTGGCATTCGTGTGAATCAAGAAAGTCGAGTGATTTTCAAGAAATGGACGAAAAAGAATTTCTTGTGGTGATTAAACATTACTTTATGAAAGGTAAAACGCCTCAGGAGACTAAAGAGAAGATTGATAAACATTATGGTGACTCTGCACCTTCGATTAGAACAGTTTACAAGTGGTGACGCTGAACGTTATGGACGGCCTGTGGAGGTCACGACTCCAGAAATCATTGATTAAATCCATGATATGGTGATGGATGACAGAAGAGTTAAGGTACGTGAAATTGCTAGTGCTGTGGGCATCTCGACTGAACAGGTATATAATATTTTACATGAACATTTGGACATGAGAAAGCTATCCGCAAGATGGCTGCCACGATTGCTCACGCTTGACCAAAAACGGAATCGTGTGAAGTGTTGCAAAGATGGTTTGCACCTGTTCCAGAAGAATCCGGAGGACTTTATGCGTCGTTTCGTCACTGTGGATGAAACATGGATTCATTACTATACTCCTGAGACCAAACAACAATCTAAGCAATGGGTTACCAAGGGGGAATCTGCACCAAAAAAGGCGAAGACCGTTCCTTCGGCCGGAAAGGTAATGGCGACTGTCTTTTGGAATTCGCAGGGCATAATCCTCATCGATTGTCTGGTAAAAGGTAGAACTATTACAGGTGCATATTATTCATCATTATTGGACCGTTTGAAAACTGAGCTACAAGAAAAACGCCCACGATTGACCCACAAGAAAGTCCTTTTCCATCACGACAACGCACCAGGCACCAGCACACACCTCAGCAGTTGTGGTCGCAAAATTAATGGAAATAGGATTCCAACTCGTTTCACATCTGCCCTATTCTCTAGACTTGGCTCCTCAGACTACTATTTGTTCCCCAATTTAAAGAAATGGCTGGCGGTACAAAGATTCTATTCAAACGAGGAAGTGATTGCAGACACTGGTCGATATTTTGCAGACTTGGACAAATCCTATTATTTGGAAGGGATCAACAAACTGGAACATCGTTGGACAAAGTGTATAAGCCTAAAAGGAGGCTATGTAAAAAAATAAAAAAGGTTTACCCCAAACTAAGTAGTTCTTATTTTTGCACGGACTTTTCAAACCTACCTCGTATGTAATAGTTGTGCTATAAAGTCCGTCCATAATTTGTGTAGAATATTTGTATTTACCTTCTATGTTACCTACGCAAGAATTACCGGTAAAAAGAAATTGAAGTGTTATTAGTAATAAGAATTTTGTCAAGATTTTCATTTAATTATTTTTGTAAGTTACTCCGTTTGTACTATAATAATAAAGTAAGTTAATTAAAACGAAGTTTTTATATTTCCACTGCATCTTAATTTCCAAAACGTTATGGGCCCAGAGCATTTTAAGAACGCCGGGCAATGTTAAGTCCTTAAAAAATATTTCAAAACAATTCAAGTTTTATGAGCAATTCATCATCATTTATTTCCGGTAATAAGTTGGTGGGAAGAGGAAAATACCGTCAATTGAAATTTGCGATAAAGGCGCTATTGCACTTGGATTGGACTTTGGAGTACTGTTGATGGTTCCGAAGAAGATAAAAAGAAAGACCAAAAAGCTCTTTGAAAAATTTTATTATTAGTTATTAAATTTAATTATTTACACTTTAAAGATGACGAACCGGCAAACGATGCATGGGCAGCTCTGAAACGGACATTTGAAGATGAGGTCTCACTCGCAGGGTAGACCTTCTACGTACCTTATGTACTACACAATTAGTACAATGTAAATCAGTTGAAGAATATTGTGTTACAATTATTTCAACAGCTTATAAGCTAAATGAACTGGGTTTTCAAGTTGATGATAACTGGATTGGCACTTTACTTTTCGCGGGGCTTCCAGAGGAATACAAACATATATAATGGAAACATAAAGTTCTAGGATAAAAATCACTGGAGATGCTATTAAAGTTAAATCACTGCAAGATAAAAAAATCAGGTGGTAAATTAATGCTTTTTAATCATCAAAATGATGCATTTTACTCTATCTAATCTAAATATAAAAAGACCGGACCACGTTGCTTTAACTGTGGTCGCATAGGTCATATAAAGTCTCAGTGTAAATTTAAAAACCAACAAAAAGTCTTTGGAACAAGTCAGAAAAACATTTTTGGCATGTCTTTCTACAGGTTCTGATTTTGAAAAAGCATGGTATTTGATTCGTGTGCATCAGCTCATATAATAAAAAATGAATGCATTCTAGCTGAAAACCTAAAATAGAAACATGTTATCACTTTCATAACATTACTAAATCCAGTATTTTTGTGTGAATCCGACGATGTAAAACACTACAATACTTTTCTTTATTTCGTTTAAAAATTTTTGTTTTATTATATAGGTAAAACACCTTTTTTTATGCTGACTGGTATACAGAGTGGGGCACCCCAACCGCCACGGAGTTTATACGAAAGCTCGTAAGAATTTAAAAAAATCTTTTCCAGGATGTAGGCAGACGGTAGAGGACCTTCATTTAAAAATATTTGTATTTATACAGGGTGATTAAAAAAAGTACCATATTAAAGTTATGTTTTTTTATATGAAACACCCTATATTTCTTATCGATTTTAAATTCTACAGCAAAAATAAAGCAGTGTTTTAATAAATGTCCCTATACCTAATCCCCACCCTTTTTGAAATATTTGCAAATTTGTAATTTTGTAGGACTTTAGTAATTTTTTTTATAGCCAATATTTAGGAAACATACTATTACTACGATATGGTTTAACATTTTTATTAAAATATTATAAAGGGTGGTCAAAAAATCTCTTGCCAATAACTCTTTTATTTTAAATGGAACACCCCGTATTTGACTATTTAATATTATGCAGAATTTTATTACCCATTCATTCATATAGGTTTTGCCTATACCTAAAACTTTTTTTATTATTTCAAATTTTGTGTAATGCGTGCATTCAACACGTATAGTATTATTATAATAAAATATTTTTAAACTGAGGAGGCTTTGACACAAAGACGTTACGATTGTTATTACTATGGTATTAAGTGTTAAATGCACGCACTAGACAAAATTCTAAATAATTAAAAAAGTAACGGTTTTAGGTATAGGCAAACTTTATATTAATGAATTGGTAATAAATTCTGAATAATATTAAATAATCAAATATGGGGTGTTTCATTTAAAATAAGAAAGTTATTTGCAAAAGAATGTTCATAACATTAGAATTTATTTTTTGACCACATAATATTTTAATAAAAAAAAGTTAAACCATATCGTAGTAATAGTATGTTTACTAAATATTGGCTATGCTAATTTAATTGTTATTTAAATATTTACAATGAATTTTTTTACTAAAGTTCTACAAAATCCGAAATTTGCAAATGTTTCAAAAAAGGGTGGGATTAGGTATAGAGACCTTTATTGAAACATGGCTTTATTTTTGCTCCAGAATTCAAAATCGCTAAGAAATATAGGGTGTCCCATTTAAAAAAATATAACTTTGATATGGTACTCTTTTTTTAAGCACCCTGTATAAATGCATTTTTTTTAGATAAAGGTCCTCTACCGTCTGCATACATCCCGCAAAAGAATTTTTTAAAAATTTTCACGGGCTATTGAATAAACTCCGTGGCGGTTGGGGTGCCACCCTGTATAGTGTATACCCAGTGTGTCGCAATAAACCCTAGTTGCCATGCCAGCTAGTTTAGAAATTGGTTTGTGTTTTTTAACGTACTTCTTAAAATTTAAAAACAATTTTAGGGTGAATTCGGTATCAGCAAGGGAAGTAATGTAAGCATACTTATCATGTAAGGAAAATAAGAAGTGATTTTAGGAAGATATACATCACTGTAGATGAAAAAGTAAAATTTAATTTAAAAATAAAATTTTAACAAAACTCGACAAAAAAATGGTGCATGTTAAGTTCATCCAAGAAATAACTCATCGTACTATATTTACTTTAATCTACGAAAAGTTACCTACTGACCCTATAAAATCATACCGACAAATCAGAATAATGATAATAGGTACTCATTGGCGCAAAGTTCTGAATGCATAATTAATTACTGAGATCATCACTGCAACATTGTCTCTATAATTTAAAATCTGGGTCGCTGTTTAAATTGTAGATGGTACATTAATCATAGTTTAATAGACAAATAAATCATAATTACTTTGTTTATTGTTCCACCTTAAATCTTTTACAGCCAAGATGTAGTGATACTTATATTAGTGTTGACTATCTTAATGATTATTTAAAATGGTATTAATTGTAAAACAATTAGCCCAAAAAATAAAAACACAATTGTAGGAAAAAACGCATTTATATTTATATATATATATATATATATATATATATATATATATATATATATATATATATATATATATTTATATATATATATATATATATATATATATACCGGGTGTTGCTCCGTCGAGCGGGACATTGGGAATCCCATGTACATTTTGAAGTGGTCCAATATTGGCTCCCCTAATTATTTTAGAAGAAAATATTATTAGGATTTTTTAAGGGGGCACGAAAAGTTGTACCCAGTGTACAAATTTCAGCTCTTCTCAGTCCGCCAGCTAAGAGATTAATGCTAAAATCAGTTACGGATCTCCTATCTTCTTACAAACGCTCCCTGTATTATTAGAAGTTTATAATAAAATACCAGAAAAATTATTTAACCTCTTACTCTCAAGTTGTCAGATCAATGTCACATAATTTTTAAATAATGAACTACTCAAATCAAGAAAAAATCACTATTATAAAATGGTTTTATCAGGGAAATAGTTATCGAAGAATAGCGGACATGTTTGCAGCCTATTTTCCCAATAGGCCAATACCCAGTAAATCGACAATAGAACGGACGATAAAAAAAATTGAAACTACAGGCACAGTAATCAATAATTGCAAATGTGAAGAAAATCGACGTGAAAATCAGAGACAAATTGTACAAAACGAGAGGGATTTAGACGTGATACTTTGTGTAGAGGAGGCCGAAGGAAACATTAGCCCGAGACAACTGGAGGACATTACTGGACAAGACCATACCACAATATCTCGAATTTTAAAAAGATGTAAATATCACGCTTACAAGTACGAAAGACACCAAAAATTAAGAGACGGAGACGAAATACGACAGGAATTTTGCTTTGAGATGATGGAGAGGACAAACACTGACAGAGGTTTTTTACAAAATATTTGCTTTACTGACGAATGCACTTTTACATTGAACAACGAACCCATCATTCAAAATTGCCGGTACTGGAGTAACGAAAACCAAAATCGATTTGTTGAGACAAGGACTCAATATCCACAAAAAATTAATGTTTTGGCGGGAATTTTCGGCCACCATATCCTTGGATCATTGTTCCTTGGCCAAAATTTGAATGCGGAGTACTTTCTGGAACTTTTAGAGGAACAAATTTTGCCTGCTTTGAACAACCTTGCTCGTGAAAATCAAGAGATTTGGTATCAAATGGATGGCTGCCCAGCACACAGTACCAGAGCTGTGCGCGAATACTTGAACAACGCATTTAATAACGACATCATAGGCCCGAACCACGCAATATCTTGGCCAGCCAGGTCTTCGGATCTTTCGCCAAACGATTTTTTTCTATGGGGACATTTAAAAACTAAGCTTTAAACCAATAAAAAATATGAAAATTTAGACCAGCTAAGGAATGCTATTTCCGCTGAATGTGCCAAATATCGATGTACCAACTAGCCAACGTAAGAAATGAGTTTTGTAATCTTTTGGGTTATTGTCTGGCAGTTAATGGAGGAATATTTGAGCATTTGATTAAATCCTGATATTTTCGGCATAAATTGATTTCTAAATGTAGACAAATTTGTTTTATTGTCTTGCGTAACTGTGAGTGCATGTGTTGGAATTAGCTGTAAACTAAAATGAAATGCGAGGATTCTTTTTGAAATTTCCGTATAAAATTGTTCAGTTTTGGCAATGACATTATAAATTAATGATCTAAATTGTGACTGATAAATCGATATGGTGTTTTTATTATTGATTTCTAGAGTACAGGGTGCATAATGAGATACTACGTTGCAGAATTATTTAAGCAGTTTACTCTTTACTGGTTGGTTGAAAAATGCTCAAATTTTCATTTTGGGTGGAACTTATTGTGCTCTTCAATAAATCCTCATAGCATTTTTTCTAAAATAATTAGGGGAGCCAATAAAGTTTTGCCAAAGAAAAAATTTTAGATCACATTGTAAGTGTCGCTAATCTTAATTGGCGCTTTTAAACTATTACGTCATATGAAATAAAGTTTGACCGTTGTCAAAAGTTAGACACTTTGGTGCACATGCTAAATAATTATTATTTTATACCCATACACATAAGCAATATTACCGTATTCTTCTTTAGTAAACTCCATTTTTTGTGATTTTTCCAATAACAGATTGACAAGTGTCTAACTTTTGACGAAGGTCAAACTTGATTTAATATGACGCAATAGTTTGAAAGAGCCAACTAAGATTAGCGACACCCACCCCACAATGCGATTAATTTTTTTCTTTGCAAAACTTTATAGTGAAATATCTTGGAAACGAAGGAAAATTTGCAAAAAAGGTACTCTTGGTTTTCGATTCAGAATTAAAAAATTTATTCGGATCTTTATTTTTCGCCTCTACTTACCAATCACCCTGTATATATATATATATATATATATATATATATATATATATATATATATATATATATATATATATATATATATATATATATATATATATATATATAATATAAAAAAATATTTACTATGATTATATGTATATATCTATAAATAAAAAATATAATAATTTATACTATATACTAAAATCAAATGCTTTAAAAAATAACATATATCTAAAACAACAATCCGCTACTTGTGAAACGCTTATATGACTAAGTTCTATCAAGCTCAAAACGGTTATTATTGCTGCTACGCAAACCAACTAATTAGGACATGGACTTAACTAACTACTTAGCCAGTAAGAGTAATATGGACCTGAACGCTAGACATACATGGCATAATCGGGGTCAACAACTGTTAATTATAGACAACAACATACAAATACTAACGCAAAACCTGATTTTGTAAATAAGACTCCTACGTACATTGACATAGGACAAAAACATACTTGACCTACCTGACTTAGAAGTAATTGACGAACTTTTTGATAAGAGACTTTACGTGCAAATAATAAACAAGGCAACAGTAATAAACAATAACATAATTACACCAGAAAATCGGGAACATGAGGTTGCGTTGTTGACTAATAACTTACAGGTAGCTCGTAACAGGGTCGTCACAAAACGTAAGACAGGTCAGGTCAAAAGTACTGGAGAAACTATCAGTACAAGGTTATTCTCTGTGGCGACTAACTAGACGACCAAAGAAAAAAATTAATGAAATTCCTACCTTAGATAGTGAAGAACTACAGACTGACGAACAGAAAGCTAATATATTGGGCGAACATCTAGCCAATATATGCAATACTACACCAAACTCCACAGAGTAGCATCAGGCAATCACGAACTTGGTGAATAAATTATTCACGAGAAATACCCCATCCCTCCCTCCGTCCTTCCCAAAACCCTTGTTAAACCCGGAGAACTCTTTAATATAATAAAGAGTGTCTCGAAGAACAAGGCTCCCGAACCAGACGAAATAACCAACAACATGATTAAAAACATGCCAAAAGAAGCCATTGAGCAGTACGCTTACATAATTAACGCAATGCTAGTTTTACCCCATTTCCCACAACAGTGGAAATCCTAAAACCGAAAAAAAACCTAAAAAGCCGGTATCTTCTATCAGATTCACTGCGTTAACAAGTGGTCTTGCAAAGGGGGCCAAAAGGGCCATACTGCTCAAATACCAGGAATACTTCAACAAGAATTACCCCGATGAGCAGTTTGGCTTTCGCGACAACCTGAGCATCTTATAACTCTTCAGAGTAGTACAAGAAGCACTAAATAAAATTAATCTAAAAAAGAACACTGTACTGCTTGCGCTAGATATTAAAAGAGCGTTCGATACGGCATGGCACAATGGCTTACTATAGAAACTTATACCCATTCCGTGGTAACATTGTTTCACTCTTACCTGCAACACAGAAGTTTTAGGACAGATACTCACAGACGTACAAGACATATGCAGTTGTACCACAAGGAACAGTGTTATCACCTAAACTATATAACTTATACACTTCCAAATTTCCTAATACAAAAATCGAACTCTTTGCGGACGATGCTCTTCTTTACGTGCATTCAACAATTACAGACGCATCTTCACCATCTACAACCATGGTACAAGAAGTGGAAGATTAGCATAAATGAGAAAAAGAGCAAATGTATGATTATTACCAAAACATTTACCAATAACAAACTAAACATACCCATAAAAACCAATGATACCTTTATTAGACCTTAAAAAACCTTAAAATTCCTTGACATCATTACACATGACCGCCTTTTCTTTATCCATAGTTATCGCCAAAATCTAGCCTATCCTCTAGAAACAAATTGACAATACACCAATAATTAGACCGTCTATTACATATGCTGCACCAGTATGCAGTGCAGCATATCTAAGACACAGTTCTTCAGACTACAACGATACCAAAACAAGGTACTGCGTTGTGTAACGTCCTCAGGGCGTTACACAAGAATGGACGAACTAAACGGCTTAACGGACTCGCCAAGAATAGAAGACTAACGGCCGAGTGATGATCGCGTTGTTAAATTTAGCAATGGACTTAGCAATTGTAAAAAGTTAACAACGGTTTAGAATGTTTAACAAAATGTCAGATTTTGACAGGTTGCCTACTAAAATCATTGAATAACACTGACAATGACGTTTTGTTAAACATTCTAAACCGTTGTTAACTTTTAACAATTGTCCATTGCTAAATTTAACAACGAGATCATCACTCGGCCGTACGTCTATTCTTGGGCAAATAAATTTTTTAATACACAATCGCAAAAGTCTCTTGGTACGGCTCAGACACTATGACGATATTGTACATAAGCCAGTTTATCACAAACTACCCCTCTACTACCATATTCTATCTCTTCTATATTCTAACCCTTAAACTTGACACAAAACGCAGGATTACACCAAAATATATAAACAGTCTAGAAATTCCTTATTATGCCCTGCCCACCTTGAATTCAAGGCGCAACGATCTATGTTTGGTCGAAAAATTTGTATATATTAAACAGCGGTGAAAAACTGCAAACACAAACTTACTTACAGGACTATTGACCAGACCTAACAGGAATAAATGGGAATAAATGAAAAAAAAGTGAATAGTATGAATAAGAATGCGAATGATGAATTAAATACTGAACAAATGTGTATAAATGTGATGTATCGACAACAATACAGACCGAGCTTGGTTTAACTGATACATTATACCTGATCAAAGCTACGTAGTAACTGATGACAAACGAGCTGGGCTTTTCCCAGCAATACATTTTAATTACAATATGTTAAGAAAACTCAATTAACATAACAACTCCCAAACTTATAGTAGATCTGGTGTCTAATAGCATTTGAGTGATCACTGATCGGAAAATGCTATCTATTCCCAAACCAACACTTCCCCACTACCTGGGGTCTCCACCAGCCCCAACCCCTCACCCGGTTGTCGCCCATTCTCAAAGCCTGTAAAGGCACTCGAGCATATTTTTCTTATATATGTTTATACTTTTATTTATATATTGTAAATAGATTGTGTGTACAGATGTAGCCTTAGAAGTGTTGTGAATATGTACGTAATTATAAAGCTATTTGTAAGTAAGTAAGTCGGTACTGAGATTGGTTGTTTTAGATTTCTTGACGGGATGGCGCTAGTTACTCGTAATTTTAGAGCAACCAATCCTAGTAGTCGTGCCATATATGTTAGTGGGATTTACAGTCGAGGCAATGAAGCACTCAACCTTGGAATTTTTTGCACTAAGACGGATCGGAATGCGGATGACCACACCCAGGTTCCGGAGCACCAGGTGTCTGGGGGGGTGTTCTTCGATGTCATATTTGAATTCAGCTCAAAAACCCCGGACGTCGAGCTTCCTTCCCCGCGTTAATTTTGGTAGAGTCCCACGAAGATGACGTTCATCGGCGTTCCTGAGCTCCAGGTCGGCTTTGGATCAATTTGAATCATCATAATCATGATCAGCAACCTCGAAAACCCCGAGGACCCGATTTGGGTCAGTTCTGACTCTTATTTACAAAGTTATTAAATCTTCTAGAAGTCGTCTCAAAAATATTTTTTTTTTGGCTGCAGTAATGCAATTTTTGGTTTGTATAATTCACAAAGTAGGTACATTTTTTACAAAAAATTTTTGGAAGCAAATGCAAAAAACCACATTCCGATCCGTCTTAGTGCAAAAAAATCCGAACTTTTGTCTTTTTTAGTGCTTTATTGCCTCGTATAGTATTAGTTATTTGTAAAACATTGTGAAGGTATTCTTATAGATATTGACTTGGTAACGGTGCATTGCACTATTCCGCCAAAAGTAACTCAATCGCGCGTTGACGCAGCGCCTCTTTATTATCACGTTGGTCGGTGGATTGTGTTGAAACAAGAGATGCGCAAATGAACAATTTAGGTTCGTAGTAGTTCAGCAGAATCAGCAAAATTTAGTAGCGTTATTGTAGCGTAAATAATACTCGCGTCTAGCGACACCCCGCTGGCGAGCTTCTTGACAGTGTTGACACATGAAATATGCTTTATTATGCAGGGATTCGGCTAAAAAATTACATTTTAATGTAATAATTTGGGGTCTTTTTTAATACGTCTCCGCATTTTTACAAAGCATTCGATAGTGCACTAGTTTCATTAAAAAAAAGTCCTTCCATTTAAAAAAAAATATAATGTGCCACACCCTTTTTGGAACACCCTTAAGAGTCAAATAATTTTTAGAAAGTAGTTTCTTTAATCTCATTAACATAACGTAATTAAAATTTTTATTAAATTAACGATAAACTGCAATAGAAGACCGGAGTATTAAATGGACACCTTGTATAAAGATATATTTCTTCGACTTATATTAAAATCAAGGGGTCATTAAATTAAGGTGGTTTGCTTTATTTAAAGAAACGTTTTTTTTCCGTGTACGATCACTTAATCTATGGGCATGGTAAACAGTGCTAGAGGCCAATTCTTCCAAAGTCTTGGTCAAAAATTGAAAATCCAACTATATAACTTATGATCACCGGTTAAAACATTTCAGATTAAAGTTGAACTTTTTGGCGAGTGATGTATAATAATCTATGAAAAGTGCTTTCAAATTTAATTTTTTTATTAGTGTTTTTTTTTTGGTAAATATTTTTAAAAGCTTTTATGGAACCTGTTGCTGGTGGTAAGTAAAATATTTTCAATGGTAAATATTAAAAAAAAAAAAACATAGTTTCCTTATATAGCAGTAATTTTAAGAAAAACATAAATTTTACTATTTGATTAGACAAAAAGTAAATTGTTTAACGCAAGAAATTTTCGTCATGGCTGGGTTCGCTCAGTTTTTAGCCCAGAAGAGCTCTGATACGCTGTACAAATGCAATTTCGATCCAAAGGCACTGCAAAAGTTATAAAAAACATTGTGTTTTTCACGCCAACTTGTTCATCAAAATATCAACAGGCACTAAAGAAAGCTAAAGTACTTCCATTATTAGCAGTTGAAGCGAAATTAACAAAATTTCAATCTATACCCAAATCATAAAACTATTGCTATGGCGGATAAAAGATGCTACCCAAGCTTCTTAAATATTCGTGAAGAAAAAAGGAAGAAATCAGCAATGGTGACCTAGATAATTAAAAATATAAATATTTAATAAAATTATCTTTAATATTTTTTGTAGGTAGTGCTTACACCTTGGTGGGTACATTGGTATTGATGTTAACGATTTTAATTTATTTATAAATAATACTAAATATTTTTTGTTCTTTTATTTTTTGACTTTGTCCCAAACACCCTATTCATCAGGAAATGGAAAGGCGCGGTGGCACCGGCATATTTTTTTTTATACAGTGTGTCTACTTAAGTTGGCAAAAAAAGGTATTCTTTATAAAAAGTTCTACATGTTTTGAAATCTAAAATACAATCATCAAATATTAGTTTTACGCAAGAGTAAAGTACCTTTATATTTCACAATATCGAAAATTGTTATTATGAAAAGTTGTTTGAGATTAAAAATCACGTTTAAATATGCAGTTGCATTATTTTATATCACTTTTTTATTTCTCGAAACATTCTACCCGGAAAAAAAAAAATTTAACTGTAATTTTTGTACATGTAATCTAGGATGCTTTGACAAGAAATGTTTGACAGTGACATTCAAACATCAGTTATAAATAGAAATGATAAATGTATCGGTATCGGTAATAAGAGAAAATTTGTAAAATAACAAAAAATATTAGAAGGATGTAATTGGATATTAAAATATAGTTTTACTTCCAAATAACTTTTCGTACTAACAATGTTTGATATTTTGAAATATAAAGGTACTTTACTCCCAAGCAAAATTTATATTTTTTGACATACCTCGTATAAGACTGATAAAATTTGATATCTGATGATTGCATTTTAGATTTCAGAACCAGCAGAATTTTTATGAGGAATAACTTTTTTTGTAAATTAATAATAAAAAAGTTTCCCATATGTTGCCAAGTTAAGTGAACAGACTGTATAAACTTTATTTATGCATTTTAATTTTAACCATTTTTGGGCCCAAACAGAAATTTATTTTATTAATATAAGAATTTTAGTCAGGACCGCACTGGAGGAAAGGAGTTTCCAAATTTTAATATTCAAAAAATTGTTGTTAGATTACAATAACTCAAAATTCATTAGTATTTTTTTCTTGCTGTTCATATATTTGCATAAATTGTGAAAGCTTACGCTGGCCATAATATTTATTGTAATTTTTATCATTTTCTTGCCTATCTAGTGCAGATTAATAGTTATTTATTAAGTGTTTGTTATTTAGAAATAGTTTACACTATTTTACACTTTTGTACACACTTAGTCCTTAAATTACACTTTCAATTAGAGCGCTTAGGTACGTAAAAAATTTAAAATAGTACACTATTTCTGAATTATCAAACAGCCTGTTGTTTGTTATATTTGCAAGCAACCCTTTACAGTTGAATTGAAATATCCTGATAAAATATTTCACTATAAGGGATGGTTCGATATCCCTTATTGTGCAAATTCTACAAATTTTAAAGATGCCTAAAGATAAGTCGATTTTATTTCATCTTGATATAACGTAATAGCTAAGCCTCTTATATTAAATTATAAAATAAATAAAAACAAACAGTAATAATCATTTATTTATTCAGAGTATCATTAACACAATAAGATGCTTATATTTTATAAAATAGGTTTATCAAAACATTGGAAGGTCGTGTTTAAGGCTTTAGAAGTGCAGTGTCCACCAGGGGTTTTTATGAAAAAGCAAACGTATGTAATGACGAAAGAAAAATTAATGCAATCTGCACGCAGCAGATACTAGTCTGGACACTTTTAAGATAAGAGAGCAGACAAAGTGGTAGGTTGGGCGTTTTAGCAGCTGGACTGTAAATGGATGCTTGTGAGTTCAAGCATTTTGGCAACTACTGTGGCCATTGATGTAATGTGTTTAAATGAAATAAGTAGTTATTTAATATTTAGTTTTTTATTAAAAGCAGTAAGGTAGTTTAATAAAGAAAAGCTAAAAAGTAAAAAGAAGTTAACTTGTAAATGATTTCATTACCATTTACCTTATTAATGTGGGTCCCATAAAAATAGGGAATGTCTTATTATTTTTAAATATATACCATTTCAATAGCATTGGAATTCACAATGATATGGATGCAAGCACAGCATTGATGACCACCCTCCCGAATAAGAGCATCGACGACATAAGATTTGGGAGACTTTGGTAGGCGCTTTAATCAAGCACCACAAAATCTATTTTGTCGCCGATTTGCAAAAGGAATACTTCGGTTTTTTAACCAATTAACCATATTTTCTTTCTTTCCCGCCACTATATGGCCAGTTTTCTAACAACCTACTATGTTAAAAAAATGACTAATGAAGGCTCTTTCAAATTAGGTAGTAGATAATCTCTAACCCACTTCTCAAAATTTCAGCTTTCATCTCGCCATGGTAATCTTCTGTTTTTGTTTTAGATTTAAAACTCTACTGGCACCATCAACAAATCCTTTTCTGAACCAGCATGTAGAATAATGTACCTAAGGAAAATATAAGTATTTCATTAGTTTTTTAATTAAATATATTTAATGTTTCCATAAGAATGCAGCAAGTGTGTTCTGTAGCTTTAATGTTGTCTAAGAGCTACAGGTTTAATCATATGTCTTATGATGAAAGAGACCCTAACTGAGGTATCTTACCGAATCTGTCATTATGTGTATTTTTCAGGATACTCCCTTATGCTTAAGTCTAATACATACTACGAGGTACAAGTGGGAAATGTGAAGTGGACAATAAAGTGATGCATTCCATAGACTTTTAAGTTGCTCTAATTGGGATATACAAAAGAAGGAATTATGACAGCTAATGCCTGGAGCAGAAGCTGTAAAAATATCTCTAAAAGAGAAACAGGTCTTCTACAGCTTGTCGGTGTGCAAGAGGAACCCTTTTGTAAAACTGTGATAATTTATAACGCAAAACAAAATTTTATTAGAGGATTGTAAAAGTGTTTTACCTTGTGATTTAAAAAAATGGGGCCCTTCAATTTTTTCCTTAAGTGTAGGAACGTATATTTTTTTCTATGTATAATTAGTCATTAGAATGTTTTACCTTCCACTAAAATATACATCAGTCATCCTGCCAAGACCTGCGGAAAGAGCTGTTCGAGAAGATCCAGGGTTTCATCGAGAGATTTTTATTTTCTTCTAAATCTCATTTTCCATAAAACCTTTTGAAAATTTCCTTCTCTCATGCGTTGCACATTTGGTTTTTCCATTAAGCCTAAGTTACTTATAAATTTGTCAGCAACTGCCACTATGCGATCCTAAAAATAAATTCATAAATATATTTAAATCTTAGGAATATTTGGCACATCTGAGGATGTATTTTTAAATTATGATACTTAAGACAAGATATTTACCTTTGCAAGATCACTCATTCTGATAAGCACTCACTTTTCAAAAATATTTATTTAAAATGGGCTTCGAAGCTTTTCCAAACTGGAAATACAGTAATCATTGTGGATTTATACACTAAAATATATTTATTCTAGTGGTTTGTTCTTAAACCAATAAAAATAAAAACTTGGTCCAAAATAAAAATAAAGTAGTGTTTGTTCGTTGTTATTAAATATAAAAATGTCAAATAGTCCACACAAAAAATAAAAACACTGTAGAGTAATCTCTAATCTCACTAATTACTTTAAAACAATAAAATAATACACCCAAACACAAAAAATAATACAAAAATTGAAAACCCCGTTAATCCATTACTGCGATTTACGCCAATGAGCTGATTTGACGTTTAGTCTAGTAATTTTTGTTTTTGAACATGTAAGCCAACACAAAATGTTTAGCTTGGACAAACTATAGCCACAATTTCTGTAAAATTCGCCTGTGTGCAGCGTACCGATCGTATTAAACTAGGTACTATTAGCGATGAATTCTTTCGTTTTCTTTAACAGCCAGTACCTCAATTGTATTTATGTTAATATTAGGTAAGATATTTTTGTTTTTTATTTTTAATGACATAGGAAATCAAATAAATGCTGTAAATTTATGTGTAAAATACAGGGACGCCTTTGCCAAAAATGATGCTATTTCTTCGTAAGCATAAATATGCTGTTAATTTTTATTAAACAGAAGTTTTTTGTAATCCTTGTATTTAAATTTTTCGTGAATTTGATTAAATTCATCGTTAAATTCCAAATTTTTAAATTCTAGATGCCTCTAACTCCAAAAAAATAGAGATATGTTTGCAAAATTTGCAGCTTTTAATTGTTTTCTTTTTTGGTGTTGGAAATAAAATACTTGGAATTTTGATGTAACTACAACTGGGATAAACGTAATTAAATGCTTATGGTCCTAAAAGACATTCTGGGTTATAAACTTCTTTGAAAAATCCCGTGGTGTCTTGATGTGAAAGCATGACTGTTACATAATAGTACAAAACCAAAAGCTTTTATAGTTTAAAAATATTCTTACGTAAAATTTTCTTGCAGGAGGAGTTAAAATGGGATGAAAGTTTGTATGAAAATTGTCATTTTTAAAGTGTAAATATGGGAGTTGGTAATTAGGCTTCTGATTAACCAGAAAAATAAAAGACGTCGTGAAAAAATTTGGGAAACTCCCTTAATGTAGAATGGACTGGCCTTAGAAGAATGAAAATTGGTACCCAGGCTATTGATTAAAAATTTAAAAAATTAAAATTTAAAAAACTATGTTTTAACGTCACATCACATTATGCTCTTCGTGCTTGTGCGCTCGTGCGATTGAAAATTTCTTTATCGTATTTCATTCGTTATTATTTTGTAATATGAATGCGGTTCCATAAAAATTACCTCCTCCCATTCTACCCTATTACAAAAAAGTTTTAAAATCCTTCATTAGCTGCCGTCTCCTTTTTTTTGGGGTAATCAAAGCCAAATTATCAACCCCATTTAACAACTTTAAAAATAACGATTTTTTCATAAAACTTTCATCCCCATTTTAACCCCCCAAGGGATCCTATTTAAATTTTTTTTACCCTCCATTCTACACCTTTAGGGGCAAACCTTGTTTTTTATGAGTCGTTGAAAAGGCAGTAAAAATATTTAAAATTAATTTTGGAAACGATGAAAAGCCCTTTTAAATGCAAGTTAGAAAATAATTACTTAGGCAGTCTAAATTTTGCATAGGTTTTTTAAAAAGGATTTAGACTCTGTATCTCTGAATGTGACATTTACGGACTGTGTGCCCATGGAGACATTTGATTAAAATGACATGAAGTATAACATACACAATTTTAGCCGATTTGACGGAAACCAATTTCTATAAGTTTAATGGGGCCTGAAAAAATGTAGCAAGAAAATTATAAGCAAGAGATCCTTCATTCAAACTACAAAATACCTTAAAAAAGGGCACAAATTCCTGTAAGTTCGCACCTGTAAAAAATTTTAAAAAATTGTGTTTGTATTCAAATCGAGAGGAAAGTTTCAAATATTACAAAGAACGTTTATTGTTTATAAATCTTAAAAAATATTGCATCATTAGCGTCACTAAACAAATATAGGTATAAAAACTTAAAAAGTCAAGTACCATGTGCTAAAATTCCCAGTAAACATGGAAAATTATGTAGATAGGAAATTTTTTTTTAAAAAAAAACAATAATGTAACGTATACGATGCCAAAATAATGTAATACTAGGAAAAGTTTTACAAATGAACTAAATAAATATTGTAATTATAAATAATTCTCTAAAACCAATATTTTAAAATTTAAATTTATTAACCCCTTTTATACCTCTTTTTCAAAGCAATATTATTGTTTTTTAATTCATTTTCAGCAAAAATAAAGCCATTTTGAAAAAAAAATGTGTATATACAAGATGTTTCAATTCGACTCTCACCATTGGGATTTCAGAAACGGTAAGAGATACGAGGAAGTTTAAGCATGTGTTTGCCCCTATAATAACTTCGTTATCGTTCCACTTAAATAAAATTTTCTATGTAAATTTACATAAGTAGTCTTATTACGTGGGGAAAAATTTTTAAAAAAAGTTATGTCAAGTGGTTTCGAGATATTCATTTGAAAATCGCCCTTTTTTCCCCTGGTGACTCGGTCATCAATGACTTTCAAGATTATGAGGCACTTCCGAGAAAGTAGAAATTTGAAATTTGAAGGGAGGTTTGGGGAACAAGTAAAGGAGCACATTTGAAAACTGCACTTTTTGGTCATAACGCCCTGAAACAGTAATATTTATTCTTATTGCACCTGAGTTTCTCAGTTTAATTGTCTTAGAATTTAAAATGCAGGTGTATTATTCCAATTTATTGAACTTGGGAAAAAGAAAGATCATACTAAAACACTTATGTAAAATAAGAGCCAAGTTCCTATTGAAAATCTCTGTTTAAAAGGGCTAAGATCTATAATTTGACCAAGAATAATGTTGTACGAATGTTTTTAATAAATAGAACTGTCTGGTTAAAAATGCACAAGGGACAAAAATGATTTATGAAAGATACAGCAGTGGTTTTAAAAAATATAATCATAAATCTGAAACTAATAAAAATGGTTAAAAATTTTAATATACATACAAGGAAGCACCAAAAAAATAAAAAGAAAAATATTGACAATTTGTTAAATATAAAGCAGAAAATAGGATCTCAAAGAATTGGAAATCAAAACCAAAAACAAGAAATAAGAGAGCAAATTAAAATAAAAATGTGTAATATTGTTATATTTAATGGTAATAAAGCTAATTATTGTCAAATGGGTTATTTTTGTCTTTTTGGTATTGGGAATTAAAACTGTAAATCAATCGAACAGTCTATCTGGCAAAAACCCCCCAATTCGAACTTTAACTGCGTTTTAAAAAGTTGAAAATAATATACGAAAATTTTGCTATTTAAAATTTAAAAAAAGACTTATGGACAAAAATATCTAATAAACTTAAAATTTTCCAAATGCAACAAATATTTTTGAAAAAAGCCAATAAGAATGCATTAAGATCATTGTCCCCAGTACCCCTTTTAAAAGTCAATATTGACTATGCGCTGATATTTAAATAAATTTTACGGGATAACTGCGGTTAATTAAATAAAAATGGACTTATAAGTGCAAAATTAGCCACCTTGGAACAGTTAGTTATCTCAGTATGTAATCGAAATATACGAGACATAGTCCAGTAACTGGAGACCTGAAAGTACCCAAAGCTGTAAATAAATCGGGAAAGTTTTCATTTGTTCCAATTCTAGGTCTTCGGTTTTGAGCGAGAAAGTTTATCACGATTCCAACGTGGGAACCGCTGAAAATGGCCCTCCAAAATCCCAAAATGAGTTTCCCGAATATTCCCCCCACAATATGCAAATTATATAACTTTTGTTCGGACAAAAATGAAGATTACCTCGGGAAAACCACAAAAAATTTCCCTTTTTTTTTTTCGAAACACCAATATTTTTTGCAAAGAGGGCCCTCGAAAGATCCATAACATTCCAAACTGGATAGATTGCACTTGCTAAGGTCATTATAAAAAAAAAAATGTTAATAACAGACCATTTTTAAAAAAAATCAATAAAATAATGAATCGCAAATATTGTGAAAAAGACTTTTACCGCTTTAAAAATTCTAGAAAAATCAGAATGGACCCAAACTCATATGAAATGATAGGGAAGAGTTTTCCCATTCACCCATTCCGATGAACTTTGAATCATTAAAAAAAGTACATTATTGCCCGAGAAGAAACAATTCTCCCCCCCAAAGCCGTAGCCAGGAATAATTTTGGGGGGGTTTGCCTTTTGTGTCAGGTGTATTAACTCTGCAAAATCGGGTGGTCTTTGGGGTACTACATACAGGGTGGCCCAACGAGGGTCGCACCCCCATTTGTTACCCCTGGTATATTTTGGAAAACGCTCAGACACGTCAATTTTGATTTCTAGAGGACGTTTTTTATCTATATGGGGGAAAAGAGGGTGGTTTAAAAATAATGTATTCATTACACATTTAAAATTTTTAAATGGGAACCTCCATTTTTAGATTCTCTATGACGTTTTTAGTAACAGTAGACGTTGGGGCCCCCTTGGCAGACAGGCCGACTTCCGGTCCATGACGTCACATTTTGGGAAACTTAGGCTAGTAATATTTTAGAGTATTGCGCATGTGCAAATAATTAGAATCTTATGCTACGTATATTTAGGGGGTGGTCAACCTGTTCGTCAAACGTCACCGTCAAACCATGTGACTTGGGAAAAAGTTAGGAATCTTGGGCCAACTATAATTTAAGGTATTACGTCATCTATCAGCTGTCAATCCTATTCATATCATGTTGTGATGTCATCAGTGCCCTGTTGTAAATATTTAAATAAAAAAGTCTGTGTGCAGGATTCGATCAAAGAATAATTTCCATGACACTTTGTGTTCCAACGCCTAAACCTTGCGGCCACGAAGGTATATTAAAAATAAATGATAAATAGTTGTAAACATAATAATATTATAAAGCATATGTTATTGTTAAATTTATAGGGCAAGTCGTTTTACTTTTGCATTTCGATTAAGGTTATTAAAAATAGTATATGTATTAAATATTAATGTTAAAAAGGCATTATTTTAAAATGTGTTTATATGAAAGATCGTTATCAGCCGGAATGCCGAAGGCACTTTTCCCGCTATTTGCGCAAGTTTTTTTCTAATAGTTTCTTCAAAAAACGACTTTTGATCATCTGCGCACCTTTTACAAAGGTCCTTATATGTTTTTCGCTTATATCTCAGCTCCTATTTGTCGGATGAATGCCGTTTTTTCTCTAAATGATTTAGGTGTTGAAATACATATATTAGTTGTTTAAATTTAATATTAGCATAAAGTTTTTGGCAACACTATGTATAACTTTTTTATTTATCAACAGATTTAAATAATTCTTTTATTCCAATTCAGGATGTTAAACATACATATTTGATGTTTAAATTTAATATTACCATAAAGCCCTTTTGGCAACACTATGTATAACTTTTTTATTTAATATTCGATTGAAATAATTTATTTTTATTCTAATTTAGGATGTTAAAACATACATCTTTGATGTTTAAGTTAAATATTATCTTAAAGCCTTTTTGGCAACACTATATATAACTTTTTACTTATCAACAGATTTAGATAATTTTTTAAATTCTAATTCAGGATGTTAAAACATACATATTTGATGTTTAAATTTAATATAAGCATAAAGCCTTTTTGGCAACACTATGTATAACTTTTTTATTTATCAACAGATTTAAATAATTCTTTTTTATTCTAACTCAAGATGTTAAAACATACATGGTTCAAATTTAATATTAGCATAAAGCCCTTTTGGCATCACTACGTATAACTTCTTTTATTTATCATACGATTGAAATAATTCGTTATTAAATAAATTCTAAATTTTCTCCACCTCTATCCAATTATAGACTTTCAGTCAAAATAAAAAGCCTTAATAAAACATTTATACAATTTAACAACTTAACTTATACAGCGTTTTAACTAAGATTAAAGTACAAACTATAGATTTAAAAATTCTTTTAAGTAAATCATTAGTAGTTTAATTTAAGGAAGTATACGTTTCAATAAATATTTAGACAAATCATTAGTATTAGAATTTTAACGGTAAACATGTAATACAGGAGTTACGGAATAGATGTTTCACTAATTGTTTGAAACAATCATTTAGTAAGTTTATTACATTATTACGACTTAGCCATCAGCGATTAAAGGTATGAGTTCAGAAGGGCTTTGTTTAACTGTATATTTTGGAAAATAAATAAACAAGATGCAATCATACAAAATATTTATCTCTCTAGCATAAATGCGCTTTCAACTCACAGAATATTACGAGTATTAATTTTCATAAAATAAATGAAATGGGAAATTAGAAGTTTATTCGCTTATTTCCAAATAACAGCACTGTTTTTCCAAATAACAGTATTTTAAATACCAGCACTGTATTTCCAAATAACGGCACCGTTTTTCTAATAACGGCACTGTATTTCCAAATAACGGCACCGTTTTTTAAATAACGGCACCGTTTTTCTAATAACGACACTGTAATTTCAAATAACGGCACCTTTTTTCGAAAAACCGCACTGTATTTTCAAATAACGGCACTGTATTTCCAAATAACGGCACTGTATTTCTAATAACGGCACTGTATTTCCAAATAACGGCACTGTATTTTCAAATGACAGCACTGTATTTCCAAATAACAGCACCGTATTTCCAAATAACGGCACTGTATTTCCAAATAACGGCACTGTATTTCCAAAAACTGCACTGTATTTGGAAATACAGTGCTGTATTTTTAAATAACGGCACTGTATTTCCAAATAACGGTACCGTTTTTCAAATAACGGCACTGTATTTTTAAATAACAGCACTGTATTTCCAAATAACAGCCATGTATTTCCAAATAACAGCCATGTATTTCCAAATAACAGCATACGCCAACCCTGTAAAGTAGTACCATTTACATAACATTGCACAATATTATGTAGTTGTTTTGGATGGCCGGTTTCTGGAACTGTCATGTATTGGTTAGTTGAAGTGATGAAAATTATTCATATCAGATACGCTTTAGATATGAAATGAGGCCTTACAAGTCCGGTGACCTTGATGGGGGTAACTTTATCTCGGCGGACAGCGGACAGCGGACATCTGTCCTTTGACGTCATCGTGTTATTGTTTTGAGCCTCTCTCTTTTAAGGTGTTATCTTGTCTTCCTTCCCCTTTCTCTCAGATAGTCTGGTCGCTAGCGACGAGGCAGGGTGGAGGATGGAGTTGTTGAACCTTTGCCTGTGAAGTTCTTTACTTTCAGGTGAAAGATGAGTTCTACACACAGGATGATGGGCTTCCCATGGGTACTTTCCAGTGGTAGCAATATTTATATGGAATGGCTCTGAGGAAATAGCAATTAAACTTCAGTAATTAAACCAAAAGTTTGGCTAAGATAGGTTGACGATACTTTATTGTATGGACAGGTAATGACGAAAGAACTTGAAGGTTTCCTAAAACATCAAATTGATGACCTTGTATTAAATTCACAATGGAAGGAGCAAAATTGGCCCTACTCTTTCCTCGACGTTCTAGTCAAACGAAATAATGGACATGTACAAACCTCGGTATACAGAAAACCTACCCACACTGAACAATATTTACACCAAAATTTTCTACCAAATCCCTTTAATGTTAAGTATAATCAAAAAAAAGCCATGGAATTAGGTTAAAAACACAAAAAACATAAAATAAAAAGTCAAATCAGGATTCCAAACGCATGGTCAAAACCCCGTATCATGGCGGAAAAAATTTTCTAAAAAACCCCGGAAAAAAAAAAAAAATTTAAAAAACTGAAAATTCAAAAATCAAAAGATTTAAAAAACCGAGTGTAGACATTCCCAATACGGCCCGTTCTAACCGTGACAATCGGTTTTTAAAAGGGGAGTATAAAAAGGCGTATTAAAATAGTTTTTTATCATTGAAAACCCTTTAAACCCACCAACAAACGGTGTATTTCAAATAAAGACAATAAGTCCGATTTTAGTTTTTTTCGGCACTGTACTTTCAAATAACGGCACTGTATTTCCAAAAACGGCACGTTTTTTAAAAAACAGCCCTTTTTTTTAAAAACGGCACTGTTTTTAAATAACGGCGCTTTTTTCTAATTTTCAAATAACGGCACTGTATTTTAAATAATGGCCCTGTATTTCCAAATAACCGCCCCGTTTTTCAAATAACAGCACTGTAATTTTGGGGTTTGTTAGTAGTTTAGGGTAAATAAATTTAGGTGAGGTGTGTTTGGCGCGGTTTTTGGGGAAGGGGCCTTATTTAAAATAAGTGCCGTTATTTAAAATTTAAAAAAAACAGCGCCGTTATTTGAAAATACAGTTTATTCGGGCTGTTATTTGAAAACGTGGGGTTTTTTGGAAATCAGTCCGTTATTTAAAATACAGTGCCGTTATTTGAAAATACATCCGTTATTTAGTAATCAGTGCCGTTTTTGGAAATACAGTAGTTATTTGAAAATACGTGGGATTTGAAAAACAGTGCCGTTTTTGGAAATACACTGCCGTTATTTGAAAATACAGTCCGTTTTTGGAAAACAGTGCCGTTATTTAAAAACGTGCCGTTTTTAAAAAAGGTGCCGTTTTTGAAAACGTGCCGTTATTTAAAACAGGCCATTTAAAAATCAGGCCTTTTTGGAAAACGGGCCGTTATTTGAAAATACAGGGTTATTAAAAATCCGTTATTTAAAAAACGGTCCGTTATTTGGAAAAAGGCCGATTAAAAACTCCGTTATTTAAAAAACTAAATCGTGGTTTTTTAGAAAAGGTGCCTTATTTAAAACGGGGGTTTAAACAAACCCTTCTGCCTTACCTTTTCGCTGATCTAATTAAAATGTAATAAACTTTTCTAAATGATTGTTTCAACAATTAGTGAAAACATTGTAACCCCCTTTTTAAGTTTCCTTTTTAAAAATTTTACTAATGATTTTCAAATATTTATTGAAACGTATACTTCCTTAAATTAAATACTAATGATTTATTAAAAGAAAAATCATAGTTTGTATTTTCTTAGTTAAAAGCTTATAAGAAGTTGTTAAATTGTATAAATGTTTTTAATTAAGGTTTCTGTTTTAAAAGTCTATAATTTATGGGGTGGAGAAAAAATTGAATTTTTTAAAAAAATTATTTCAAGTTGAAAATAAAAGAATTTACTAGGGGGCCAAAACCATGCCAATATTAAAGGCCGGAACATCTTAGTTAGAATAAAAAAAAAATTTTTAAATCTGTTGATAAATAAAAGTTATACATATGTTGCCAAAAAGGTTTATGCTTATATTAAATTTAAACATCAAATATGTATGTTTTAACATCCTGACTTAGAATAAAAACAATTATCTAAATCTGTTGATAAGTAAAAAGTTATATATAGTGTTCCAAAAAGGTTTAAGATAATATTAAATTTAAACATCAATATGTATGTTTTAACATACTAAATTGAATAAAAAAAATTATTTCAATCGAATATTAAATAAAAAGTTATACATAGTGTTGCCAAAAAAAGGGTTTATGGTAATATTAAATTTAAACATCAAATATGTATGTTTTAATATCCTGAATTGGAATAAAAAAGAATTATTTAAATCTGTTGATAAATAAAAAGGTTATACATAGTGTTGCCAAAAAGGCTTTATGCTAATATTAAATTTAAACAACTAATATGTGTATTTCAACGCCCAAAATCATTTAGAGACAAAACGGCATTGATCCGACAAATAGGAGCTGAGATATAAGCGAAAAACATATAAGGGGCCTTTGTAAAAATGCGCAGATGATCAAAAGTCGTTTTTTAAGAAACATTGAAAAAAAATTTCGAAATGGCGGAAAATCCTTGGCATTCCGGTATAACGATCTTTCATATAAAAATTTTAAAAAAAAACCTTTTTTTAATTTAACTTTAATACATATACTATTTTTAATAACCTTAATGAAATGCATAAGTAAAACGTTGCGCTATAAACAATAACATATGCTTTAAAATTAAACAACGTTTTTTTTTATCCATCATCATCATCGGGGTTATTTTAACTACCCAACGCTATCCGTTATATACTATTAGGTTACGTATACGGTATAATTCGACGACCGCCATATTTTTTATTTTCTAGCAAATATTCTTTGGTTTTATTTCAATACTAAGGCCCTAAAATTTGTCTGGGGTACTGTACTAATTGATATCTCTCTTTTAAACTTTTTAAAGCTTTTTCCTGTAATACATGTACTGCCTAGTCATTTTTGAATTTCGATGTTTAACAATATTATTAAATTTTTTTTTACTACGACGCCCAGCGTGATGAAAACGTCAGTTACAACATCTATTTCAACAATATTTAATATCTCCGGTGGCTCGGTGGTAGAGTTCTGATCTTTGGAATAACAATGGGTGGTTCGAATCAGATTTTTTTATTTATTTTTTACGTCACTTTATATTCAATTTTTTCACAAAATATCAATTTTCCCCCGGGTAATTTGGGGGGGGTTGGGGGTTAAGCAATAATTTTTGGGATCCCGTAGGTTTTAAATTATTTAGTCACTTACATAATCTTTTAAACTAAAAATTTTTCCCCCATACCGGGGGTTTTCCCATGGACTTTAAGAATAATTCGAATCCTCTAGGTTATTTTTTAAAATTCTTTTTGATGTGATCAATTTTTTACGGTTCAATGCCTGATGACCAAAATCCCCCGTTTTCCCCTTAAGATGATGAAAAAAAACCCCCCCTCCCCCCTTCAAAAGCCCCCTTTTTTTGATAATTTAAGATCACTAAAAATTCAGAATGGGCCTGAAATTTTCCCCTGTATTTCTTTTGGGAAATTATACTTAAATATATAGTTTATTTTATTCAAATATTAAAGAAAAACACTGGTTAATATTTCAAACGGCACCATTTTTTTCCCTAATAATTTAAACGTGTGGGCATTGTTTTGTGGATGGAAATCAATGTTCTTATTAATTTCCTTTACGATATATCCCCAAACGTTTTCGATTGGATTGATATCAGGGCTTCTTGAGGGCTGGTATATAAAATTTTCTTCAAATATATTGTTTACCAATGGCAACATAACATTTTGGAGTATGTGTATATAAGCTTACTATTAAATCTTTTTTGAATACGGTGGCATATCCTAGCCCTCTGAAAACATATACCCCCTACATTAACAGAAAATCTTCCACTTGTTTTAACATGTTGGGTATATCTTTCTTCGTCCGATTTTGGGCCCAACACTTTTGCCCGTATAATAAGATTGAACAATCTTCTCATCGGTAAAATTTTTTTCCCCCCCTTTTCCAAAAATTTCCTTTTTTTTACCGGTAAAAATTTTTTTAAACCCCCTTCCCTTTTTCCTTCTTTTTCCTTTTCGCCCCAAAAATTTGTTTTTTGGTTTCACCTTCTAAATATTTTTTAAAAAATCTTCGTCTTACTTGATTTTTTTGTTTTTCTTCCCCACTTTCAGTTTTTAAATCTTATTTCCCTTTTATTCTGACTTTGAAATTTTTTTTCCAACTTCAGCTTTCCCCAAAAAACATTTTTCAATAGTTTGGCCTTTCTGTTCATTCATTTTCCAAAATTAAAAAAAGTAAAATAATATAATTTTGAAATGTGTGACGATAAAATTTTCAAGTAAGGTATATTTCCAGGTGACCAGGAAGCCCAACATCCCGGGAAAAAATTAGGTGTACGAGATTTTAATTCCGTCATTACCTGCCCCGTAAATAATTTAAAAATTTTCCGCAGTATTACCGTTAACGTTTATAAGAAATTTTTTTGTAATTTGCATAAAAAAAATCGTTTAGAATTAACCCGTTTTATAAAAATACTAAATTTCCGTTTCAGTCCGGTAAAGTTACTTTATCACTTTATACTTTTAAGTAAATCTGCAAGTATAAAGGTCAATTCATAGTGCGTATACCAGTCAATATCCCAGAATCTGGTATTAGTAGTTCCATCCTGCAACCAGCTCAAATAATATTGTTCATATTTTTTTGTCTCTTGTAACTAGTATTAGCGGTAAATTTTAACACACTAAAATTTCGTAAAACTACCCAGATGGCCTTAATTTGGCTATCACACTAAAAATCTATTAATTATTTTGACTCGGTAGTATAAAGTAATTCGCTGATAAAATACATATTTTAAATTATTACTTACATACAATTAAAAGATTGCTTAGTTTAAATGTAAAACGTTTATACCCAAATTAATTTTTATAATAAATTAATGCAATATTTCTATGTCGAAAACAAGTCCCTAACATTAATTTTAAGATATTTGTCCGTCATTAGAAAGGAAAAAGCATCAAAATGAAAGAGATGGGTGAAACGTTGATACTAAATCAGCAAAAAACCCGTGAAAAAAAATTTGGCACACTTAAGGGGAAAACGATTTTTTGTGAATATTTTTTTTTTAATGTTTTAAAATATACTTAAAGTATATTTTTTTAAATTTTTTTAAAAAAATTTTTTTAATTTTTTAAAATGAAAATTTAAAAAAAAACAAAAAACCTTTTTTTAGTATTTTTAAAAAAATCCCAAAAAAAATAAATCCTCTTTTATTTAAATTTAAATAATTTTTTAACAGATATATAAATTATATTTTTTTTTTTAAAAAAAAAAAAAAACGTTATTCTTTTTTATAAAATAAAAAAATAAAAGGATAAATAATATACGACAATGTAATTTAACAACAACCAAACAACCCCCAAAAACCATTGAAACATTGGACAATGGCCGCGAAAGCCTTTTACAGTTTATAAGGACAATTGTTGAGCATTTGCAATAACAACTGCAATAAATTAATTACGTAACATTTATAACAAACCATTTAAAAATTGCTATAATTATATTTTTTCTACCTTAAGCGATTATACTTTGTGTATATAATTTTACTTAAAAAAAATCAGAACTGCTGATTTACCAATTAAATGCATTTCTTTGTAAATGACGATGGCATACCTAGTGTTGGAAAATTTCCGGAAATATATATTTAAAAATATTTCAGAAAATATATCAGGAAACTGGAAATATAGAAATAAAAACTACAACACTCAAAAAACTGAACATTTAAAGAAAGTTTATCATAGGTAATACTATAAATGGTCAGGTTTGGCCGCATTTTCACGAGAGGGTTGCTCTAGTGATTTTGAGAAACGAGTTAAATTGCCGAAGTATTCAAAATCAGAAAAAAAATTTGGCTTAAAATCTAAGTACGAATGGTATTTGGTAAGACAATTGCGCAAATGAAACAAAGTTAAAAGCAAAATAATAATGAATCAACAATTTAAACTACAATTGCTACTGAGGTAACAATGGACGACACGATTAATAAAACCGTAAATTTATCGATTTTTTTAGCCAGTATTTTTTTTTAATTTATCCTATAGCAAATTTCGATTTTAAACATTTTAAGGGTAATTTATACATAAGTGGAATTGTTATCCAAAAGTTAAAACGCAAAAATCATTATTATAAATAAAAATTTAAGTATTAAAACTACAAAAAAAAACAGTGAAATTTCTAAAAAATTAATTACACACGACTAAGAGACACGACACAAGTTGTGCAACTTAATCAAGAGGCATATCTTCATCGATATCACCCACAACTTGAATATTGTATTCCGTCTTCATGGGAGTGCAATTAAACTTCTTCTAAAGCAAGCAATAGCCAACAAGCAATAATCGGTGAATCCGCGAGATCGAGATTAATTTAATAATATACGAACTTTTTTGGAAATAATTTTTCTACTCTGAAATTGGTACTGCACAAAAGTTTAAGAAATATATAAAAATATTTTTTTTAATAGTTAAAAAGCATTTTTTTTTAATATTTCCAATATTTTCAAAATTTCCGAGACACGTTCGGAAATTTCCAATATTTTCATTTCCATGAAATTATTTCCAATGGAAATATTTCCATTTACAACACCAGACAAAACAGCATTTTTTTTTGGCTTGTTCTCTAATACCAGCCTCACTCCGGTCAGCTGTTAAACACGAGCGCGCCATAAAAAGTATTTCCTTTCCTCCATATAAATTAATATGCTATTTTAACCACCTGTTGGGCCTTTAAAAAAAAATTAACTCTATGGCTTTTTTTATTCTACTAAACAAAATCATAATTCAACTTTTATAATAAAGTCTGAAAAACCAAGTGCTGGTGTAGAAGACAATGAATGGGACGTAAAAGTTTTTAAAATGAGATATTATCAAGGTTAAATTATTTTTAGTGTTGAACAAAAATTAGGTTTAATGACACTAATTTATTTATCCTAAAACCATATAAAAGAATTTGCTTTAACATAATAGTCATCGGTACAAAAGTTTTAATGATTTGGGTCCTGGTTTTCTGTATACCTTTTTATTGTCCAACTTGTACAGAAATCAGATAAAACGTCTGGACCCTGTTGTAAAAATTGTTCTGGCGCGGGAAATTTTATATTGTTTGGAAACGGGAAAACGTTTCCGAAGTAAATTTTTTAGTTTCCT